>MU825402.1:1065915-1300113 GCA_029204205.1 Desmophyllum pertusum
TAACCAGACAAAATTTTAATTTCGCGGCAAGGGTGGAAAATTCGATTTCTCTCTTATTTTTAACGTTTGATAGGCTAGGGTATAACAAAAATCACTGGATACTTCTTTTGGCAAAATATCCTTTTATTTGAAAGAAAAGTGCAAATAACCAAATTCCGTTGAAAATCACCATTTGAGGCGTCAAATTATTGCACGAGTTTGTTACCCTCGCAAGCAAAAACGAATGATTCTACGTTCTTTAAAAACACTGAAAACGTTTTGTGCAATGTCTAAATATTTGCCACAACGATTATGGGAAATATTCCGTTGTTCTTTCCATACAAAATAATTTAATTACGAAGGCATATATTTCACTCACGGTAAAAGTACCTCGTGAATAAAATATATTTTCACCATGTGCTAAACCTTCAAATGGATTAAGCTTCTGGCGGTTGAATTACAAAAGGATGGCCTCGAGATTGCTGCAAAAATTTCTTTGGGGTAACGGTTGAGAGCGGCGTGAAATCTTTTCAAAGTCCGTTTGAAAATCCGGTTATTTGACCTTTAGCGGTCAAGCTTGTGCGGGTCACGCACATAATTTCGTCCGCCGTGTCACATGTTTTAACCCATATGAGATTGAAATAACCACATATCAAAACATTGCAAAATATTCTTACCTTATTTGCTGTAGAAGACAGTTCCACTGTTCATTTTAGTGTGATTATCTTGTCGTTCGTCGTATACTTAGTTCTGTTTATAACGTCCGATGAACACCGCCACTGTCAACGTTCGAAAACAGTCGAACGCAACACCAATCTTTGTAAACATTCGACACATTTCATCATCACGGCATCTTGTTCAACAGTTTTAGCCATTTGTTGAATGTTCCTCGGTTTTTAGTGCACTAAAACTAAAAGATAAGATCACACTGGAAAGGATAGGACTACAAACATGTCGGCGCTTTTGCAGCTGTTTATACCTGGGTCGTCACGCAACAGCTATTTTCATCAGCATTTCAGCGGCAGCAGGGCGAAAAAGGCTGATAACACTTTCAACTGAAATACCAGGAGCCCATTACCAGGAGCCGCTCTGCTTGACAATTACACATGATTATGATCCAACTTCAGTAGCACGTTTTAGTACCGTCATCCTACTTTGCTGCAATTTTCTTCTGCAATTTGCCTGCAATTTTCTTCTGTTCTGGACGGATGGAGGGTCTTATAACAGGATACCGTGTGGCACCAGGAGCCATAATCAAGGACCTGGCTCCAGGTGGCACTAAATTTTTGGCAGATTCTAATTTTTGCTATTTATTCCGGATCCGCCCAAAAAGGTTGTCCCAAAAATGTATTCCCGCAAAAACCCTCTTCCGCAAAAATAAACTAGCTTGGCACACTGGCTTTTTTTGTTATCGACAACTTTTTATTATCGACAACTACTGATAGTTATCGATAACAGTTGGCCTAGTCTGTGGAGGCCCAAATTACCTTCAGATGTTTTTTGCATGACTCAATTTCTGCAGTGCAAATTCCCTGCGCATAGCAGTTGTTTGCACAGTTGTTTGCACAGTTGTTTGCAAGTTCTCCATCCATAGAATCACAACGCAAGAGTTTTAAGAAAACATAATTTATTAGGGCCTCCACAGACTAGAGAGATAGTAGAGATAGTCGTCAACAACTATCTAGTTGTCGATCATAAAAAGAAGTCGATACAAAAAAGGACAGTGTGCGAAGCTAGGTTAGCGATAACTAAGCCCCTTAGTTATCGATAACTAGGCTGCACACACTGGCTTTTCTGTTTATCGACTACTTTTTATGTGATCGATAACTGAATAGTTGTCGACAACTATCTCTCTAGTCCATCAAAAATAATTTCCGGAATTTGAGTTAGTGGACGTACAGTAGTGGTGAAAATTGTTTCGATGTGACGTGTCGAAGTAAAAGCACTCACCATCAATTTAATTTGGCATTCTTGAGAATAAAAATATTATAGTTAGCTGATTTGGGAATCAAAATATTTCGATTCCAAACTGGTTAAAGGAGCTATGTTACGATATTTTAAGTCATTTTTGCGAAGTGCAACATCACCTTCAGATTAAAGAAAGCCTCAAAATAATAGTTTACTAAGGTAGAGAAACACCAAAGAGGTAATAATAAACCAAACAGGAACAAGGATGGTTAACGATGGTGAAGATTAAGACGGATTGCGAGCGGCGAACTTTTTTTAAAGATGCGCCATATGTGACGTACTCCTTTAAAAAGAGGCAAACAGTTTAGGCTTGTTTCCATGTCCCATATTTGAGCCAGATTTCAAAATCCAGCTTGGTACGTAAACAATGTTTTCATTTTCAGTACATAATTTTCATCTAAACTAGTTGTACCTATCGCTAAGTGCCAACGAGCGAAATAGTAATTTTTGTTGATAAGGTTTGTATGTAAAGGATGAAATGAATTGAGAATGTTGCAATATTCCGAATCAATTAATTAATGATTTATTTACAAGCCTCCTCGGTTAATTTCATAACTTTAAACCTGATTCCATTGGTATTGAAATCCGAATACATTGAGCAAACTTCTCTCTTCTCTTGTCTATAAGTAATGTAGTCCAGTCCAGTCCTTAAAAATCCAAGAAGGCTCATAGGCAGGAGCATATCACCCTGGAGCCTCCATCTCTTTTATTGGGCCTATGACACGGCGTAGTTACACCTTGAGCTATTTTTAGAATTACTTTTGCCACGAAAATCACCCGTTGCGAGCACGAGGACGAGGCTATCATTCATGTTTCAGATTAAAAATAAACCAGGAATGGACGAGAAGAACGTGGAATAAGAACTAGAACGGCGGAATGTCGTTACTACGAATTCTCACTATCGTCCGCGGACATACACGGAAATCTTATCGCGGGAGACGGATTCTAAAAATAGCCAAAGGTGTAACTATGCTGTTGTCATTAATCAGCACTCCTCCGGAGTGATATGCTCCTGTCATAGGTCAGTCTGCGAAGATTCGGTATGTCTGAAGTTGAAGGCGTTATGACGTCACAATTAAAAATTAACCACAACCATATATGGTCAAAAAAATCTCACTTACATACCGAAAATCACTTACGGCACATTTCACAGTTGGATATGAGATTTTAGCCTATGAATTAGCTGCGGCTCGCTCGGGGCTCACTTACGCTCGGGGCTCGCTTTCGCTCGGGGCTCGCTTTCGCTCGGGGCTCGCTTTCGCTCGGGGCTCGCTTTCGCTCGGGGCTCGCTTTCGGTCGCAGTTTTCCTTTCACCCCATCCCCACCGCGGAGCCTATTCATAGGCTAATGATATTTTTTCTGCTAAGATCTTCAAACTGCGCACGGCGTTATACCTGCCGCCTCGAGAGACTCGCGTTTTCGCTCGGCTCTCTGGTTGGCAAAAAGTGTATCTACCAACTTTTTCTCAAGTTTGCCAACAGAATTTTAAATGGCAGCCTTTCTAAGAATTTGTCCCAGTCTATGTGCTACAAAGTTAGTACAAGGTGTTACAATTGTTGAAAATCTTGTAGAAGATTCTGGAACACATCAGGCCAGACCTTTCTGTAGATTCCAGCTTGTTCAGTGTTACAAATGGGTTGGGCGTTGGAATCAGTACATGAAGAACTCGACTGACTGAAAACCAGAGACAATAATGGTCGAAGCAGCGATAAGAACGCGGCACCAGTTTACGGAAGATGTCTAATATTTATAATTTCAAACTGGAGTTAATTTTTGCGGAAGAAGGTTTTTGCAGGAATACGTTTTTGGGACAACCTTTTTGGGCGGATCCGGAATAAAATAGAAAAAATTAGAATCCGCAAAAATTTAGTGCCACCAGGAGCTGGAGCCAGGTCCCTGATTATGGCTCCTGGTGCCCGGCACACGGTATCCTGTTATAAGACCCCTCCAATTTTCTGCAATTTTCTTCTGTTCTGGACGGATGGAGGGCCTTCATCCAGAACAGAACAGAAGAAAATTGCAGCAAATTGCAGAAGAAAATTGCAGCAAAGTAGGATGACAGTGCTAAAACGTACTACTGAAGTTGGATCATAATCATGTATTGTCAGCGGAGCGGCTCCTGGTAATGGGCTCCTGGTATTTCAGTTGAAAGTGTTATCAGCCTTTTTCGCCCTGCCGCTGCCCTCGCCCCTCCCCCACCCCCTGAAATGCCTATGAAAATAGCGTTGCGTGACGACCCGGGTATAAACAGCTGCAAAAAGCGCCGACATGTTTGTGGTCCTATCCTTTCCAGTGTGATCTTATCTTTTAGTTTTAGTGCACTAAAAACCGAGGAACATTCAACAAATGACTAAACCGTTGAACAAGATGCTGTGATGATGAAATGTGTCGAATGTTTACAAAGATTGGTGTTGCGTTCGACTGTTTTCGAACGTTGACAGTTGGCGGTGTTCATCGGACGTTATAAACAGAACTAATATACGACGAACGACAAGATAATCACACTAAAATGAACAGTGGAACTGTCTTCTACAGCAAATAAGGTAAGAATATTTCGCAATGTTTTGATATGTGGTTATTTCAATCTCATATGGGTTAAAACATGTGACACGGCGGACGAAATTATGTGCGTGACCCGCACAAGCTTGACCGCTAAAGGTCAAATAACCGGATTTTCAACGGACTTTGAAAAGATCTCACGCCGCTCTCAACCGTTACCCCAAAGAAATTTTTGCAGCAATCTCGAGGCCATCCTTTTGTAATTCAACCGCCAGAAGCTTAATCCATTTGAAGGTTTAGCACATGGTGAAAATATATTTTATTCACGAGGTACTTTTACCGTGAGTGAAATATATGCCTTCGTAATTAAATTATTTTGTATGGAAAGAACAACGGAATATTTCCCAAAATCGTTGTGGCAAATATTTAGACATTGCACAAAACGTTTTCAGTGTTTTAAAGAACGTAGAATCATTCGTTTTTGCTTGCGAGGGTAACAAACTCGTGCAATAATTTGACGCCTCAAATAGTGATTTTCAACGGATTTTGGTTTTTTGCACTTTTCTTTCAAATAAAAGGATATTTTGCCAAAAGAAGTATCCAGTGATTTTTGTTATACCCTAGCCTATCAAAACGTTAAAATAAGAGAGAAATCGAATTTTCCACCCTTGCCGCGATATGTCTGATTGTTAGGGACAGCCTCTCTTAATGTCAAACTGTCTAAAACTTAGTTTAAAACACGGCAACTAACATCCCCTTCTACGTAGAAGCAACGAATTCAATATTTTCCTCGGGCATGCGCAGAAATCAAAATTTCGACATAGTTTTTGGGTTTGAAAAACCCCCTGACTTTAGGCTTTTCTTTTCCTTTTATTTTTTTTGCCGTTCTCGCTCTCCTTTTTCTCTCATATTATTTTGTGGTTTTGTTAGCCTTTCAGTCGTCTTTGTTCACATTGAAAAAGTTTTAGCCTAAACGTTGGGAAAAGGAAATTTTTTTGACAAAGAGTGTCAATGGTAGTGAAGGTCGCATTTTTTGGTGATTTTGGAGGAAAAAATCCAAGTTGTTTTGTGTGTATCTCTGGTCCAATTTAACGTTTCGTGCTCGTTTAGGTATGCTTTCTTAGACATTTGCCAACTCTATCCGTTGATTATCAAAGACATCCTCTGGCGTGAACAGTGATGACGTCACAAGTGGTACAAGTCTGTGGTCTCTTCTTGGCCGATTTTGGCCGGTTTAGTAGTCAATGTGTTAACTGAGCTGGATCATTATCATATATATATGTGGTACCAGCAACCCCTCGAAATAAGCGACCCTCAGAAAGAAGCGTCCCTCTGAAAGAAGTAACCCTTAGAAAGAAGCGACCCCGCGAAAGTGGCAATGCCCCGATAGCAGCGCCTCGAAAGTAGCGACACCCCAAAAGTAATGAAAAATAACATTTAAAATTATTTGTAACAAGTCACAAAATAAACATTTGGCGCTGTAGTCTGGTAGTGTCGGCTTCAAAAATTTATTTTCTGTAAAGTAAATCAACAGTTTTCCCTCACTCAGCAAGATATATTTATTACAAAAAAGCGCTACTTTCATAACGTCATTTACTTCACTAGCTTGCAACAAATTGTAGCAACTGCCGATTCTTAGACAAGTACAAATGTGCCACACTCGAAATAAGCCGCTTGTCTGTCAGTAATTTAACCGTGTTGAATTCTCGCATTGGCTTGTAAATTTTCACTCAAACCTATTTTTTTTTATTCTTCACTCGCGTAGTGCAATTGTGCCTCTGAAATAAGAAGGAATAGCAATTATTTATTTAGTAAATTCCTGTAAGATATTAGAGTAAACAGAGGATGTATTTTGAAATGAAACGAAAACCAAAATTGTTCCGTGCTGATGGAAAACCCATTCACTGATGTCTGGTTTCTGTGGTTAAAGATCTTGAATGTGATTTGGTCACAACACAACAACATAATTTTTGGCGTTCACGCTTTTTTTTTTTTTTGACTGTAAAAGTTAATCAATTAGTATTGCTATTTGTCAGCCTTGCACAGCTTTTTCCAGTATAAAATTAACATAACTTTGATACTTATTTCACATTTCATATTTTAGTGGAGAGATGTGGCAAGAGAAATGGTACAGTCTGAAGTGAATGTAATGCCTCAACAAAGAAGGTAATTAATATTACCAAAACACAGTAAACATAGTTGTATATATTACTCTTGACTACTACATGTACATGTATTGTCCAATTAAAATGGTCTATTTTGCAAGGTGCTATTATAATAATAACAGTGCATGTACAGTGGAAACCCGTTTAATACGGACACCAAAGGGACACGAAAAAGTGTCCGTATTATCCGGGTGTCCGTATTAAGCAGGCTGATATAAGAGAAAATATGTGTCGTCGGGACAAACGAAACTGTCCGTAATATATATAAGCGGGTGTCCGTATTAACAAGTGTCTGTAAATTAAGCGGGGTTCCACTGTACTAGGTAGTCAGAGCATTGTTAATTTTTAGTGTACAGACTGTTTTTTCTGTTGTGACACCTTTTATTTCACAGTTTGTTTCATGCTAGTTAAAAGCATTCTTGTAGCTCCAAACTTTAACAATATAAGATTTGAATACCTGAGATAAATGTAAACTAAAAATCTTTACAACACAAACTAATGAGGAACGAACAATGAAACATAATGTAAATGAATGATTACTTACTAATTATATATTATGATTCCTCAAATTACTAGCTTGAAACACTTGCATACAAATTTACACTCCCTTTCAAAAAAGCATTTAATAGGTAAAAACAAAGTCCTGTGTCTTGCCAGTCAGTCTGCCAATTAAGTGCCAATATATATGGTGCAAACACTTTATTTTAGAAAATGTAATCAAATTTGTGGGAAAGAAGCCATTGGCACTTCAGTTATGGATTAATCCTTAGTAAACTGATTATTACATGATTGTAGATAATTTGCTTCAGAAAGTAATCCCTATTCCTAAGCAGCTTATTTGACCTCTCACTGATTTCCTTCACATTGTAATACTTTGCTTGTAGGGTCATCTCTATCTAACAGGTCCAGTTCATTACAATGTCAGAGCCTGAAGATAACAGGGATAGCACTTCAAAGGATGACAATGACAGCCCGCCATCTCTCAGTATTAAACTCAAGAAGCTGAGTGATCTTCCAAAAAATGCAAAACGTTGGAGTGATGTCCAGCTCCCAGTTGACATTCTGTTATTGACCGTGGATAATTCTGAGTTCTTGGCATGTCATTATTACTTCAGGAATTCTTTTAAAAGTTACGACACATCCCTTGGTTATGTGTACTTTGGAGACATGGGTGATGAGGCAGAGCCATTAAAGGTTGCTTTACTAAGATGTTCCAAAGATTCATTAGATCCCGGTGGCGCTTTAACTGTTGCTAAAAATGCTGTTACCATACTGAGGCCCAAGGCAACTTTTTCTGTTGGCTTTTGCAACAGTCTAAATCATGAAAAAGCTAAGCTAGGAGATGTGGTTATATCATCCAAGCTTACAACAGATTCCTACAAAACCCCAGTGAGCAGAAATATTGGTAGCCTTGTCAGAAATGCGGCTGATAGCTGGGAGGCACCATTAGAAAGCCCAGAAGTGCAGGAATTCAAGGTACACTGTGATGGCGTGATGTTGAGTTGTCCAGATCGGGGTAGTGCTGAAGAGCAGCATAAATTACATCCTGAGGCGATTGCAGTTGAAATGGAAGGAAAAGGTAAGATTTATTAGCCTGTTTAGCTACATGTAGAGTTCAAGTTCACCCCTTGTAAAAAAGCCACCGGGATCTTGCCGGGATCCCGGCGGGATCCCGGCGGGATCCCGGCGGGATTCGCGCCGGGATCCCGGCAAGGAATTGGCCGCCGGGAATCCCGCTCCCGCCAAGAATCCCGGCGGGATCCCGGCAAGGAATTGGCCGCCGGGAATCCCGCTCCCGCCAAGAATCCCGGCGAGATTCTCGGCGAGAATCTCGCCGAGAATTTGGCTGCCAGGAATCGCAGAACAAGCAGGAATCTCGCCGGGAAAAATTCTCTGTGGCCAATTTTTCGGCGAGAATTTGGCCGCCGGGAATTTTTTCTTTGCATAAGTTCTCAGCAAGATTCCCGCCAGGATTTTGCCGCTGCATTTCAGCACCTGAAAATCACTTGGTTTCTGTCAACCCTCAAATTAATTCCCGTTGCCTTTCTCGTTATTGGCGATAACATTTCAAAATGAAAGCTGTGTTTACACCGAGTTCAAGTGTCGTAAAAATAAACGATCGCGAGGTTCGTAATTTACTCACTGTTTTACGCCACAAGGTATTAAAAAGTGAAAACTGTAATCAGGTTAAGTAATAACGCAGGTGGATTTATCCAGAGAAATATTGCTTCTGTTCAGGTACTTTAACAGCGAATTAAACTGATCGAAGGTAAGCCCGCCGAAAGTCGCCAAAACAAACACAGTGAAATACGATTCCTCTGTATCAAAAACAACCCGATATATTTTATTTGCATGAGAAGGTCATCACAATTCACTTGAAATTAAAACACAGATCGTGTAACTAACCTTTTTCTTGAGCTGTGGGTAAAGATCAAGAAGAATATAAACTTTACACAGCTTTACGCAATCTACCAAAGTCAAACCAAGCTGGGAAGAAGCCATTTCGTAAAAATTCCATTGAATCACGGGCAGATCTGAAGTCACAAGTCTAAAAAGTTTTTACATGAAAGCGGCACTGAAAAGTAATAACTACCTCAATGTGAGTAGTCAGAATTACGGTTATCTTCATCCACTGTTCAGGCTTTCCCATGACTTTGCTAAAATTTCAGTTCAGTCAAAGATGCTCGACATTTTTCGTTCGCATTTCCAGAATGTTCCAACAACTTTGTTGATCCAATTTCTTGATCAAACGACGTAAAACAACTTTTTCCATCATATGTTCCATTTCTTTTAAGCAAAACATTTTTCCAACCCTTGCATTGTGGATAAAACGACGAATTATTCAGCAATCAAACTTTCTGAGAAAATTTCTCACTTCAAACGGGTTGCTCACATCATCACGGGATGGCGTGTAGTATGGCCCACGTGACATACATCGGCCAATCATATTGCTCAGTTAACGATACTTGGCGGGAATAAGCCCGCAAATTTTTGCTAAGTGGGTGGTCCGTGTCGGGAAGAACAGGCAACACAGAAAAATGAAAGAAGGATGAGCTTCCAATCCCTGAACCTTTTTTAGCGACCCTTGATCTAAAATAACGATATCGCAAGGTCACATTTCAAGAGAAATCTTCAAAACGGTGTCGTACCTCTGCTACTCCGTTTGCAATCGTATCATCACCGAGTGAAATGGTCACTGGAGTCCTCAAAGGTAAGCCTTCAAAGGTAAGCCTTTTTAGACTTTTTATACCGGTTAATAAAATACACAGAAAAAAACAGCGCACTTTTAATCCACAAATCAACCGTGATCCTAAGTAATCAACAAATCTAACATCTATGCAACACGCGCCTCTTCGTTCGATGGACTTTCAGTAAACCGTTTTACGCTATTAAATCTCAAAACGGTCGCTATATTTTCCACTAATCTTACTTCTTTGAAAGTGAACTTAGTTTTAGTAAAGTGTCACGATTGTCTTTTGAACTCCAAAAGGTTCCAGGGTCAACCGAGGAGTAGTTTATGTCAGGAACTTGTCATCCCGCCGGGATTTGCATTTCGTCGATAAGAACTTCTCTGCGGGAATTTCTAAACAAGATTTTTTTCCCGGCGAGAACAAAAATTCTCGCCGGGAATACAAGCGGGATTTTTTTCTCGGCGGGATTCTCGCCGGGATTCGTGATGAGATTTTTTTCGCGCCGGGATCCCGGTAAGAAAGGATTTCCCGGCGGGAATCCCGCCAAGATCCAGGACGGGAATTTTTTCCCGACGGGATCCCGGCTGGAAAATTTTCATATCGGCGGGATCTCGGCGGGATCCCGGCGGGAATGGGATTCTTGGCGGGATCCCGGCAAGATCCCGGCGAGATCCCGGTGGCTATTTTACAAGGGAAAGCTTGAAAGGTTTGGCCAAAAAATCAGCATGGTAGACAGGTCAAGTTGAATGTATAAAAACCTTAAATCTTACTCACATCAGGACTAAATTTACTTTGTGTTTTGCTTGATTGTCTTTGATGCTGCCTCCTTGTAACATGCATTGAAATGCACTTTTCAGTCAAAGGCTGAAGATCAAGACTTACAATGTAGTCTTCAAAAATTGTAGTTTGTAGCAGCTAATTTTTTCTTTACAATATTTCTGACGGATTTCAAAGTCCTCAGCGCCATTTGCAATTTAGTGGATTGGCGCTATATAAATATTATTTATATTATTATTATTATTTAATAAAAATAAATGTACTTTCCATTTCAGATGATTTTGTAGTCCTTAGTAATAATTACTTACGTGTAGGGTGGGTAGTTCATGTCCAAAAGCCCTAATTTTATCAGGTTTGTAAATCCATAAAAAGCCCTCAGGTTTGTGTGGAAAGACATGGCATCGAGAATGGCAATACATGTACGTTGTAAGATCACCACACCTACAGTAAACATTTATGTGCAGAATAGTTTCCTTGTTTACCGGTATACCTGCACATACATTGTGTACATTCATTATTTGTTTGTTTTGTTTTTTTCTTAGGTATTTTTGCAGCAGCCCATGACATGAAATTGGAGTGGGTTGTTGTCAAGGGTGTGTCTGATTTTGCCGTTAGCAGAAGCTCTACACATGAGTCATGGAAAGTGTTTGCTTCTGTTATGGCAGCTTCTGTTGTATCCAACATGTTGAGTGATCCTTACATTTTTTGAGCAGTGGCCTCACTATGGAGGTATGTTAAAGAGCACAGCTGTTGTTGTTTAAAAACTGTTTATTTCATAGTTGCTATTTTTTTGTATCTGTCATGAAATTGAATAGGGTTAATATTTTAGCATTAGACAGTTTTGCATTTTGGCCGACTGCAGAATTTAAATTTTTAGGTTTCAGTCAGCCCGCCAGGGTCGTTCAATGTTTCTCAACTCTTGTTCAGATTTATTTTCTTCCACCTTAAAACTTTTTAAAATCACAATAAAAACGTTTGTAGTGTTTTGCCCAAAATAAATGAACCAGTTCTTAATTATGAATCGAGCAAAGAAACATCTCAGTTACGTTCAATCGTCTCACGACCGTTATTTCTACTACCATTTGTGATCAATTCAAGCCAACAAAGTGCCGTCTCCTTTCCTTTTATATATAGGCTCACTCCTAGTAATAACAAAAAATTATAGGAATGAATAATGAGGGGAAAGAGGAAGCTAGCTAAGAAGGAAGTTAAAAAAGTGCAAAACAGTTAAGGTGTATATTACATGACTTGTACATGTATAAATATCCCTGTTTAATAGCACAGCACACTTTGACATGTTTTTCTCATTGCAGAGGGGGATTGTTCAACCATTACCAGTACATGTACATCAAAGAGAGACTTGCCATTTTCCAGTTCTCAGGATGCTAAACGAAAGAAGCTCATGACTTCAGACCTTACAGGTAATATTTTTATCTGATCAAGGGCAACCTGTTTGACTTGTTAGTAGTACGGCATACTGGGAAATCTTTTCCATATTAGCCGTCATCATGGCGTGGATGCTGTTAATGTTCATGAAGAGAATTCACAGTTGTTAAGGATAAAAAGCTATTTCTATATATGCAGGATCTATATACTGGCCAGTGTCAGATGTCCAGCGCTCGACCGTAATGGTAGTCAACTAGCCAAGTACTAGTGGATTGTCAGTTTTGGCTAGTGGAATTCTCTTAGTTACTAGCCATGTTGGCTACTAAAATTAAAAAATTAAAAAATTCTGTGAATTCCTCATGATGCAGTTTAAACAGGAAAAGAAGTGATGATTCTGAAGGGAAGCTTTAAAGACTATCAGCAGAAAAATAAATTTTGTTCGAAGTTGCAGGGTAAAATAATTTTTCTTGGCTCGAGTTCGATGGCGAGAAAATGTACTGCAAACTATGTAGGAGCAAGACGACTGAGAATGACTTGTCATCTGTTTTTTAACGGGTTGTACCAACTTTAGAATTGAATCAGTTTGACATTCCCGTGTTGTCACAGCTACAAAAGTTTCTTGCAGAGAACCCTCCTTTAGCACCGCTACCACAAGCTAACTATGTAAATGTGAGATGATGCATAGTTATTCAAACTAGAGCATTCACCTTTTAAGTGCCTTAGCCTTTATATTCCTGTTGGTGATATTGGTTAAATTTTGTTTAAATATTCTTTTGTTTACACTGTCAACACATCCTTACAAACAAAAATGCTAAGTAAGCATTTCAGTCTGCTAGAATCGAAGCAGTCAACGTTAAAACCATTTCAGTTTTGGGCTGTTGATGAAAGTATTATTAATATAGGAATGAATAATGAACGAGGAGAAAGGAATAAGGAAGTTTTTTAATTAAAAAGTGCAAAACAATTTAGGTTTATATTAATAATTAATATCCTCCTCTGCAATGAGAAAACCATGTTAAATTATGCTGTGCTGTTAAACATACATGTAGGGAAATAATTATTTCCCTACATGTATGTTTAACAGCGCAGCATAATTTAACATGGTTTTCTCATTGCAGAGGAGGATAGTTCAACCATTACATCAAAGAGAGACTTGCCATTTTCCAGTTCTCAGGATGCTAAAAGAAGGAAGCTTGTGACTTCAGACTTTGCAGGTAATATTTTCATGCCATCAGGCACAACATATTTTTAAATTGAGTTTTGTAAATTAATTTGTAGGGCATGCTGGGAAGTCTTTGCCATATTAGCTCAGCATCATCATGGTGTGATGCTGTTGATGTTCATGAAGAGATTTGAAAACTGTTAGGATAAAAAAAAACTATTTCTATATGTATATTATATATGATGATCTATGCTGGCAGTGACATCAGTAATTCAAAGGCATTTTTGGGCAGTTATTTTGTTCAAACCCTCTGTATCCTCCACAGATTAAACATATAAACATTTGATTTTAGCTTCTTGTTTGGGTTTCGCATGAGTGGCAAAGTCAGCGAAGGGAATGGGGCCAGCGAGGAGAATTTTGCCTCGTAACTCTCACCTTTTCCGCTGTGTGCCAAACAAGAGAGACTGCTCGCATGCTAAGCACCCAGGAGCTTATTAGATTTTCGTAGCTCAAGGGAGGATACTTATTCGAGACGGGGCGCTTATTTTATTTCTTTACCTTGACATCTCTAGCCTGCGGAACAGGCGTTGTTTTTTTGCGTTTTTTAGACGAGCGCGATATATTTTTTGCGACCTTCCCGTCGTGCGTGACTCGCGCTCCACGCTCGCCTCGTGCTCGCCTAAAAAACGCAAAAAAATAACGCCTGTTCCGCAGGCTAGACATCTCTGAAGTGCCCAAACTACAAACCATGAACTTGGTGAAGTCTGCTCTAATGGTTGTAAATCAACTCTAAACAAACACAGGGGGGGACACTTATTTGAAGGAGGGCATTACTGTATACTCTACAATGCGATGAGAAACCTTGTACATGTCGTCCAACATATCTCGCACATTATTTTGGAGTAAAATGAATGAAGGACTATTTTTATGTACTTTTCAGAGAAAACTAGTGAAATTGACCAATGGTAGATTTCCAACAGCAAATCATATCGAGCCCAATATTAGCAACCCAGCTATCTTTGGGAGTAGATTATCTAAGACCTAAGCACAAGTCTGTGATGAGCAAGGTCAAATCATGTTTTCATTGGACATGTTTTTTTTTTATTATTTACTGAGCAGTTTCCACGAATTTTAAACCAAATCAAGCTCAATAGTTTTAATGACAGTTTTCCCTACCCTTTTCTATACTTCAACTCGTGAAATCCCTACCTTTTTATTTACCTCCAGCCTGAAAAAGCTACCCCTTTCGGATGGAGCCTCCCCATATAGTCCATTATAGGGAGTACCCCCCCCCCCCCCCCCCCCGGGCTTTTAAGTGCTGGTTTGGGCTGTTGTAAGTGACAACAAAATTATAAGAATGAAGGAAGTCATGTTTTTTTTTTCTCATTGCAGAGGGGTATAGTTCAACCATTACCTCAAAGAGAGACTTGCCATTTTCCAGTTCTCAGGATTCTTTGCAAAGGAAGCTCATGACTTTAGACCTTGCAGGTAATATTTTCATGTGATGAAAATATTAGGTGTATATAATATCCGTATGTTTAATAGCACAGCACATGCCAATATCACGTTTTTTTCTCATTGCAGAGGGGGATAGTTTAACCATTACTTCAAGGAGAGACTTGCCGACTTCAGACCGTGCAGGTAATATTTTCATGCAACATGTTTGACATGTTAGTTGTAGGGCATACTGGGACGTTTTTGCCATCAGTTTCATGATCATTGATTGAGTTGAATTGCTTGATCAGGATGAAGATATGCATGTACTTTACGACTCGAGTCAAACATGGTCCCGTCTAGGACCCCTCTCAGTATTGAATAAGTAACCAACTGCCTGTTGTTTTACCTGTAATAGTGTTTTTACAATCCAGTTTACATTTTATATTCCGTATAGGCAGTAAGCAACAACTCCGAAAGCTTCCCGTCCACTCACGCACCACTTCAGTTTTGTCTAATATTAGCCCCCCTTGTCTATAAAATCTGCACTCAAAAGCCCCTCAGCCCCCCTCCTCTCCCCCCCCCAAAAAAAAATAAATAAATAAATAAACCCTCCTCCTACCGCCCTTTCCTCAGTCTCCTTTCTTATCACTTTCTTACCTTTGTTGTTCATAATCAGATGTCAAAAAGTGTCGAGAGTAGAACTTTCAATCATACTTGATCAGTGGAAGTAAAATACTTACAGTGCGTCACTACTGTAACCGGGGCCACCTAGGCAATGAAAACTAATCACATATTGTAGAGCGGAATAGAGAAATTCAACTTAATTCCATGTTGAAATGTTGTATTGAACTGAAAACTTATTGGCTCAAACAACTGAAGTTGAAATTCTTTGTTTCCATGATTTTGATTCGCCCATTTTCTCTACTTAAAAAATGAAAATTAAAGCAAATTAAAGGGACACTGTCCCGGCGTATTTGCTCAAAACTGTTATAAATGCACGAAATGGTCCCTACATTCATGGAAATAAGAACTTTAATAAACTCTAACTAAATGATAAAAAGCAATTTATTGAAGAAATTCCATACTGCAACAACATTTTAAGTTTGCAAAATTTCAAAGATTTCCGAGCCAAACTTGAAACTTTGAAAAACTGACAGCCTGTCATTGTTTTGTCATTTTTTTTTCACTATTGTAATCCATTTCCATCCTCACTGTCGTTAGTCATCCTCACTTCCTAGTGGATTCCTGTCATTTGTTGTGTACTATTCTACAGAATCAAACCATTACTGTTCATGAGCTTCCTATGGTTTTGATATGTTTCTGAGCATCCTTAAAATGAGAACACTTAGCTATTTCTATATTATGATCTATGCTGGCCAGTGTCAGTTGTTGATATCAGTAATTCAAAGGCATTTTTAGGCAGTTATTTTGTACAAACCCTCTGTATCCTCCACAGATTATGGGATTACTGTAAAAATTTGATTTAGCACACGGTAGATGTAGCTTCCATGTGAGCAGGTGTCTTCTTTGGGTTTTCCACGAGTGGTAAAGCCAGCAGGGGGAATGGAGCGAGAAAAAGATAGCTCTCTTTTCTTTTTTGCTGGCTCATAACTCGCGCCTTCACCGCTCACAAAACCCAAACAAGAGAGACTGCTCATCACAGGCTAAGCACCAGGGAGCTTATTAGATTTTGGTAGCTCAAAGGAGGGCGCTTATTCAAGACGGGGCGCTTATTTTATTTTTTACCTTGACATCTCTGAAGTGCCCAAACTACAAACCATTCATGAACTTGGTGAAATCTGCTAGAACTCAACTCAAAACTATAAGCTAAAACTTGTGGTACTCTGTGTACTAATTAATATTGGAAGAAGAGATGATAATTTATTGTCAAGTGCAGTCGGATTAGAGGGCATTTATTAGAAGAGGGATGCTTATTGGAATAGGGGCGGTTACTAGAAAAACACCTTCAAATAGGCGGAGGGGGGGACACTTATTGGAAGGAGGGCATTACGGTACTCTACAATACGATGAGAAACCTTTGCTTGCATGTCGTCCAACGTATCACACACATTATTTTGAAGTAAAATGAACGAAGGACTGTTTTTATGTACTTTTCAGAGAAACAGCAAAACTAGTGAAATTGACCAATGCTAGATTTCCAACTGCAAATCATATTTGAAACTTTGAGTGATTTGAAAACATGCTTATAGAGCAAGATCAGAGAAGCACCAGCCGAGGCTGACAATCAGTTCAAAATAGAGGAATCAATGTGAATTGAGCGAACTTGTTGCATGACCAATGTGGTCTCGTGCTAGTCACTCTATAGAGTACAATTCTGTGATCAGCAAGGTCAAATTGTGTTTTTATTGGACATGGTTTTTTTAGAGAAATGATGATAGTTGTATGATAAAACACTTATTTATTGACAGTGTTGTAAAATCCCATTCCTGCCCAAGCCAATAATTACACAAATTTATCATTTTTTTCGTCAATATCATTCACCTGTAGTCTCATAACAGCCTTTGATTTGTTTAATTGAATTGTTTTCAAAAAATAATAGTGAACAGTAAACAGTGATCAGTGAATTGATTAATTAAAAATTTCTCAGTTGCCAGATATATGAATGAAGCTTAGAGTAAATTTTGACAAAAACTAGTTTACATTTTACATTCTTTATTTTAATTTTGGATTGTACAAAATTTTATAGCAGCCCACTCACTGTTTTCCCTTACAATTATGCTACTGTATAAAATTATATACTAAATATCAAAAAAATATAGGAAGAAGGACGTTTTTTTAAGAAGTTAAAAACAGTTTAGGTGTTTATTTTATCCCAATGTTTAATAGTGCAGCACAATTTGACATAAATAAGATAAATAAATAAATTGACTATCTTTATGAGGGTATCACTTAACAGTCTTTATCTCATTGCAGAGGAGGGTAGTTCAACCAATACATCAAAGAGAGACTTGCCACTTTCCAGTTATCAGGATGCGAAAGGAAGGAAGCGTGCAACTTCAGACCTTGCAGGTAATATTTTCATGTGATCAAGGGCAACATGTTAGTTGTTATATGCTGCTGTTTTGCATTCACCTTGTAAGTGCCCTAGCCTTGACATATTCTTGTTGGTGATATTGGTTAAATTCAGTTTAAATACTCTTTTGTTTGCCCACTGTCACCCATCTTGTGTTTGCATTTTTTACAGAATTCAGTTACTCAGAAAAATGTTAAGCAAGCATTTTAGTCTGCCAGGATCATAGACATAATAGCAGTCAATTTTAAAACCATTGCAGTTTTGGGCTGTTGATGAAAGCAGTGACAAAATTATGTATTAAATAACAAAAACATTATAAGGAAAAGGAGTTTAATTTTTAGCAAGTTCAAAACAGTTTAGGTGTATATAATATTATATCACAATGTTTAATAGGGCAGAATAATTTGACATGTTTTTCTCCTTGCAGAGAGAGACTTGCCACTTTCCAGTTCTCAGGATGCGAAAGGAAGGAAGCGTGCGACTTCAGACCCTACAGGTAATATTTTCATGTGATCAAGGGCAACCTGTTTGACTTGCTGGGAAGTCTTTGCTACAAGTTTCATGATCAATGTCTCCTTCAGTCCTCTCCTTCAGGACTGAAGGAGACTAGGCATCCTGGGGTCTTTGCCATAAGCTCAGCATCATCTGTGTTGCATGTGGTGTGATGATGTTGCTGTTCATAAAAAGATATAAAAACTTTTTTTTTGCCACAAGTTTCATGATCATATGCATGTACTTTATGACTCGAGTCAAACATGGTCCCGTCTAGGTCCCCTCTCAGTATTGAATGAGTAACCAACTGCCTGTTGTTTTACCTGTAAATAGTGTTTTTACAATCCAGTTTACACTTATACTCCGTTTAGGCAGTAAGCAACAACTCCGAAAGCTTCCCGTCCACTTGCGCACCACTTTAGCGCAGCCCCCTCTGCCCTCCCCCCCAAAAAATAATAAATAAATAAATAAACCCTCCTCCTACCGCCCTTTCCTCAGTCTCCTTTCTTATCACTTTCTTACCTTTGTTGTTCATAATCAGATGTCAAAAAGTGTCGAGAGTGGAACTTTCAATCATACTTGATCAGTGGAAGTAAAATACTCAACTCCCCATTTTTTTTGTTTTTACAGAACCCTTCAACCTTGCGGAGTGCCAAAAACAGCTGCAGTCTTTTTATAACACCATGGATAAGGTCAAGCTCGTCCCATGGGACCCAAGCTCTGCCGTTCATATTAAAGATATATACACAAACTTATCTTGGGTAAAAGATGACAGGACGCCAAAAGGGGCTACGGAAAAGAAACTTGAAGATTACACAGAAATACTAGATGGCGATGAGCATCATTCCATCCCAAACCGAATTCTGGTCGGTGGCCGGCCAGGAATTGGAAAATCCACGTTTTCTAAAAAAGCTGCTTTCGACTGGTCACAACAGATTAAAGAAATCCTATCGAAGTTTGATCTCGTGCTTCGTATTGCATTGCGAGATGTGTGTAATTTGCACGATATCCGTGATGTTTTAAGGGCTTCCAAACTGCTGGCTGGCGATAGCAAGATTTCAATTGATAGTCTCTATGATTACATACTTCAGAATCAAGAAAAGGTGTTACTCATTTTGGATGGCTATGATGAGTACAGCTGTACAGGAGAACAATCGCCTATCCGTGACATCTGGGAGGGCACGCTACTGAGGGATTGTCGTGTCATTCTCACCGCGAGGGATGTGAAAGCCGATGAGGTAAAATACCACAGCCACGTTCAATTTAAGATTAATGGGTTCAATAGCGAAGATCAAGTCAAAGCGTTTGCAAGCAAGTTTCTGAAAGGAAATGAAGATGTTCAAGAGTTTGTAAAATACTTGAAGGAAAATGATCTCATGGGCATGGCGGAAATACCTCTTCTCCTGCTAATGTTGTGTTTAATCTGGCAGGAGAAACATCATACAGGGCTGCCAACATCACGCGCCGACATTTACACAAATTTTATTCAGACTTTGCTTGATCACATGATCGCAAAAGATGCTGATTCAAAGCAATTTAAAAACGTACACGACTACAATGAAGATCTCTGTAAATTAGGAAAACTTGCATTTGATGCACTTTTGCGAGATTCTCTCGTTATTCATTGTAGCGAACTGCGCGACAATAATTTTGTTCAGAAACTAAGTGAAGCGGGATTGTGTCAAATTCTGAATCTTTCAGGCCGCTTGAATCGCGGTAAGGGTGTATATTTCATCCACAAGTCCATACAGGAATTCCTGGCAGCTTGGTATCTCAAAGAGGAACTGTTGTCTAGAAAAGATGAAAATACAACTTGCCTATCCAAAGTTGACTCATTTGAAAAGACTGTCAAGATGATCGAAGTTTTCAAATTTGCCTGTGAGCTGTCAGCAGAAGCTGCATGCACAATTGTAAATCATCTGGGGATGATAGGAAAGAAGGAAGGACTGATAGAGTACACCTTCACTGAGACAACCTTCTGATAAAGATTTGTTGAACGATCAAAGACAATTTCTAACTTTTATTTCACACAGCTTTTTCTGCTGCACAGCGAGAAGAGACAAGATCTCTACACCGTGTTTCTGTCCTACGTTGGAGGTGTTTTATTAATTGATTCTGACCAGCTGCATAGTGTTGCCAATGAACTCTTGCTGAAATCTGCCGAGGCACCAAAGTTTATCTTTTTCTCCAGTGACAAGCATTCAGAACAAGGCTATCGTGACTTGATCACTGTAACGGAAGATCTAAACGCTGTTGTTGTCAGCTGTTCGGGCGAAATGAAAGCCGCAGATCTTTTAAAGAAAACATCCATCTCGTGCAGTAAATGAGTTTGTCTTGAAGAAAGAAGATGAAATGAAACTTTATATTGTTAGAATTTGAAGGAAAACCTTCTACGACGATGTACCCTTTCCCATTGAAATGCTAAAGGAGCTCATCTCGTCACCAAAGTCTACTCAGACGAAGAAGAAGCCTGTTGGTGATCAGTCAAATAAACAAGACAACAGAACTGCTTTGTGTTTGACTGAGAACATTGATATCACTTCTGGTCCAACTCGACATTGTCTCTCCTGTGTCAGGGATATTGTTATTTATCATATAGAAAGGCAAGAGATGGAGACGCTCCTTGAGGTGTTACCTTTTGTGACTTCTCCACGAAGCTATAACCATTGTTGGTAAACCTGCTGGATTTACCCATGATGCTCAGTTGGCAGAGACTCTAGTCTCCCGTATTAACTTTACAAACAGACTTGATGAATTAGATCTTCGCCGTATCAATTTGACAGCCAAGCCTGCTGCTGTCATCGCCAGATCTCTGTCCCAGGCTCCTAACTTGCGTTGGCTCGAACTTGTCATTTAACCCTCTTGGTGAAGCAGTAAGTGATCTCACGCGACATCTCAGCTGTGTTCCTCACCTGGAGACGCTGCACCTTTATGATGTTAAGATGGCAAAGAAACAAGTGAATGATTTGACTGCAGCTGTACGTCAGAGGCAATATCTCCTACTTCTGTCGTCTTACCACGTAAGTTTTGTGATTTTTGTTGCTATTTGTTTCTATTGTTCGCCGTTATACTGTATAATACGTAGCTCTTGTTTACGCGAATTTATATTTTCCTTGTTTTGCGGAACAAACACGAGATTTCTTTTGACAGTGAACGACAAGGATAAAGTTTAACAGACAAAAAGTACTGTAAATCAGTTCAAATTAATTATGAAAGTGAAAATTCAAACTCGTTAAATTTTAATATTGCATTGTCGGATATCGGGATGCAAATCTATTTTAGATTTTACTGCTTACATTGTTGGTTCTCTACTGTTTCCCTTTTTGTTTTGCTTCTGCAGTACTTTGCAGTTCTAATATTTGTCTGAGACTCGTTAAGTTTTACGTTGCTCATGCAACGTTTGTAATTCACCGTGCCATGCAATGTCGTCAGGGTTAAAAGTCATTCAGGAGGGAGGGTGAAAAAATTATATTACTGTAATTTTAAAGCAATTGCATTCACTGTTTGCGCTTTGCTCACCGATTTTAGTGACGTGTATTAGCCGTTTTGGGACAGAATACTGAGTTTGTGTTTGGTAAATGATTTTTTAGTGGTATTGTTCCAAGGCATGGCTACTTTTATCGGTAACAAAAGCACGGGCAAATTTAGTTCCTGCTTGTATTTTCCACTTGAAGTCATAGGAAGTAAAATTTATAAGTCATAACGGTAGAAAATAGCCGGGCAATATTTCTCAAATAGCGTTACACTGATGTGAAATAGCTTTGCAAAATGAAATACCATTGCAAAGCAAACCACATGGCGGAAAATGTTGGCTTTTCAGATGCAAATAAATTCAAGTGAAAGTGGAAACGCTAACATTCATCGAAAAGTTACGAGTGCTGACGTTCTAAAAGTACTAAACGCTTTGACAAACTAAAATATAAACTTTATTCATTGTTAAAGTCATTCATTCGGTTAAATTTGGAATAAAGCACTTTGAAATTAAGAAAAATAAAGGAACCCATTTAAAAGAAATTTGTTTACGTCAGGAGAACCTTGTTGTGAAAGATAAAATTTATGATGATTTTCTCTTACAATTTGAACAAAAAACTCTTGTAAGATTTTGCTGTAACGGTCCTTAAGTTTCGGGTGGGCGGCAGTAGTTTTTTAACATGTTCAAAAGTCATTTCAAGGAGAAACTGAACGGAAGGGTTTTACTTTATTTCAAGGCCAATTTTCCTTACTGTTCTTGAAGTAGAAAATTTAAGAAATCTATCGCTCGGCTTTTATGTCGCTATATATCAAGTTTCTCTCTGAAATCCCGCAGTTTATTATACAAGTGATATCTCAGTAGGTTTTTAAACTGGTGGGAATAGTTAAGTTTTTTCTTGTAGTACAGTCAAACCTCCGCCTAGAGAGCCAAACATGAGCGGACATAAAAACAGTTTTTCCCGGATAATTTCTTTGTGAAAATACATCACTTGAAATATCTGTTAAAGCCTGGTTTCCATATAATCGCAACGATCGTTGCCAGCGATACGGAAGCCGATAAGGGACAATCCAAATATATTTTCCAAATCCGTAAAATATTTTTCAAATCCGTAAAATTATTTTAAATCGCAATGTTTTTTGCAAATCACTGTTGAAGAGTTTTCCAAATCTAAAAAAATTATTACAAATCCTAATAAGATTGTTTAATCCAAAAATAACTTTTTTACAAATCCGAAATTAGTTTGCAATCCAAGCATCGTCGTCAAATCCAGAAAAATATTTTGGAAATCGGAAAAAATAAACTTTAAAACAAGGAACGGGGAATGGAAGAACGGGAACGGGGAATGGGAACGGGGAAATTTTTAGAGCAAGATGTACTCGTGAGAGTAAAACCATATACAGTAGAATCCCGATCTCTGGAAAAAAATCGGGGGAGTTTGAAATATGGGAGGTAAAATTACAGTGGAAAACGACTATTGGTTCGAGTTAGCGAGGTTTTGGAAATCGAGGGTTCGAGAAATCGGGATTCCACTGTTGTGGCAAGACTGGCGTCAGAACAAAGTGGTCCGCAGTACTACGAATATCGAGACGAGATCAGATAAAAGACAGAACACTCAATTGAATTGATGCAAGAAACAGGAAGCGTGAATAGCGTGAATTTAGCAGATTTTACTCCAACACCACAGAGCGGCACGGCTTACAGGTGGATTTATGGCCTTTATATTTTTAATTGCTGAAGAACTTGCTAAAGAACTTGCCCCGCTGCTATCAACTTCACAAGTAGCAGCTTTTCCAGCTGCGGGGTCAGCTGGGTCTGCGGGAACAACGTGTTAGCACTAGCTACGGCTATTAGACGCCCGAACTTGAGAGAGAGCAAGCCAGCAGCAGAGCACCAACTTCTTTGAATGATGTAGTCTTCTTTCAGGTCCTTGTGAAGAGACTTATCGCTGTCGATTGGAATGGCTATAGCCACTGCTTTGCAGACGAGTTTGAGGAAGTTATTGACGAGAGTCTCTGGTTACCCGACTGGCGAGAGCAGCTTGGTACCTCTTATAGTACTTTTTCACCACTTCCTCGATCAAGCGTTGGACATCGCCGTGGGTTAAGCGGCGGACGTCGATGAATCCTTTCGCTTTGCCTGTGGCAACCAGGATAACCAACTGCTCCCTGGGATCGTCCGGCGCCGTTCCGGTGGTGGCCTGCGAATACAGTCGCCTTCAATTCCATCGCGCTGCAAGCGGAGCGCGATGGAAGGCGGCTGTATTCGCAGGCTATTCCGGTAGCCGCTGCTTCAAAGATGTTGTTTCCGATAGCTGTAGCCGTCCCGGCGGTGGTAGCGGGGGCAGCGGCTGCCGTTCCAGCAGGGGCTGTCTTCCCGCCTTCGAAGAGCGTGTCTTCTAACAGTTGGTGCGCATTTGACATGGCTGCTGTCTCAGGTGAAACAGCAAGAGTCTAATAGGATGTCATAAGTGTACCGGAGGCTGAACACAAGGCGAGAGTACTTCTAGTTTGATAGGAGTTCTTTCCCCACTGGGAAGTCGCGGAAAGCTCTCCAGCGTAACTTTCGAATACAGCCTTCATGTCTTTCGAAGAGGGCGTGTAGAACAACACGATCGCAGCGACGTTTTCTCGAACCTACTGGACCGCGGAACCACGCAAACACAAAAAGTGGGACATAAGACACACCTGCCATGCCTAGCTCCGGCGGGCGCTAACGCCAGTAGATCCTGGGGTGGGGCGGAGGCCTGGGACCTCCAAGTGGCCGCAGTTCTTGCTGGCCTGGGGTCTCCAAGTAGCCACGGTTCCCGCTGGCCTGAGCTGGGCATCGATCTCTCACTCACTCACTCACTCACTCACTCATCCTCGCCAAAGTGCGCAATTGCAAGTCGCGGGGACCACGTACTCCTCGTCACAGAGGGCAAAGTTTTCAAACGTCGTGCCAAGCGCCTACCCTATAGTAGCGCTCAACACATTTGCCGCCCAAGGCACACTCCAGGCCGATGGGGCACAATGTACATGCATATGCACGGACGATTCGCTCCCGCCATGCATATACAGGGGCGGCCCGTAGATGTGCATTTATTGCTTTTCTATCCCATGGCAACGCGCTCACGGATTTTAGCTTTGATTGCTTCGGTAATATCACGCGCAGGATTGTCCCCCTGGAGTGGATAGGGGCTCACTGCTGGGGCCACGGGTGGGTATCGCTGGGGACTCAAGCTCTTAATACTCCTACAGCATCTCTTCTATGAGGTCATCCATAGTCGCCTTGTTGCCGGGCGGATATACCCCATGGCCTCACGTTTCTCTAAATGGGTATTCGGGCAGCATGGCAGGGGCTGGGGCCTGGGGTGTGGGCCGGCGAGGAGGTGGGCCAGCCATGGGGAAGGGCAGCGGGGCCATGTACGCCGGGCCGGGGAGGGCTGGGGCCCGGGTAGCAGGAGGCCATGTACGCCGGGGCCGCTTAGCTTACTGGGCCAAGTTCGCGTTACGCCGGGGCGTACAGCAATGTGGCTGAGCAATGGCTGGGGGGCCCACCGGGGGTGTGGAAGTGAGCCAGTACCACCCTTTTATTATATATACTACTAACGGGCAATATTAATTTGAAGTATATGTTGTATTATGAGGACGACTTTCAAGCCTTCGACTGTGCTCAGGCTCTTCCCTCTAGTCCCGGTTCTGTACGTCAGGCTTTCGCCCTCCTCCGTAATTCCGATGCTTTGGCTTTGTTTTGATCACGGATATAATATTTTTCTTGGTCCAATTTCGTCAGAGAGTACTGTAGCTTCCAAGAGGCTATTGCATTTGGAGAAGAGATATATACTTTGCTAATTTCTTCCTGTTTTCTTGCATCAATTCAATTGAGTGTTCTGTCTTTTTATCTGATCTCGTCTCGATATTCGTAGTACTGACCACTTTGTTCTGACGCCAGTCTTGCCACAACAGTGGAATCCCGATTTCTCGAACCCTCGATTTCCAAAACCTCGCTAACTCGAACCAATAGTCGTTTTCACTGTAATTTTACCTCCCATATTTCAAACTCCCCCGATTTTTTTCTAGAGATCGGGATTCTACTGTATTGGTTTTACTCTCACGAGTACATCTTGCTCTAAAAAATTCCCCGTTCCCATTCCCACGTTCCCCGTTCTTCCATTCCCCGTTCCTTGTTTTAAAGTTTATTTTTTCCCGATTTCCAAAATATTTTTTCTGGATTTGACGACGATTCTTGGATTGCAAACTAATTTCGGATTTGTAAAAAGTTATTTTTGGATTTAACAATCTTATTAGGATTTGTAATAATTTTTTAGATTTGGCACACTCTTCAACAGTGATTTGCAAAAAACTTTGCGATTTAAAATAATTTTAGGGATTTGAAAAATATTTTACGGATTTGGAAAATATATTTGGATTGTCCCTTATCGGCTTCCGTACATCGACGATCACTGCGATCCTTGCGATTATATGGAAACCAGGCTTTTAGCAGATACTTCTAGAAACGTAGTCGCGGTTTTTCAACGATATTCATCACATGCAATAGAAATGAACACATTTAGTAATGTCAACCATACCTCTGTCGCACGTCACTAACTCCACTCAAAGTTTTCATAATGTGCATATATAACGTAGTCTACTGTGTGTGATGTATCGATGTAAGGAATATTGTGTATTGAAAAGGGGTGCAAGTGTGCGGCAATGTTTAATTTAGGGAGCTATGTCACGATATCAATTGTTGAAAATTACCTTCAAAACAAAGGAAACATCAAAATAATAACTTACTATGATTACGAACTTGAAAAATTTAAGCTACATGTTGCAGGATGCGCCATCCTGGGGACAATACCACACGGCTTTCGGCAGTAATTGAACATGTTAGAGTTGATTGAATGCTAGAGTTATATAAAGTTCAAACTTACTTGATGGCTTCCACTCAATTACTATGTATCCACTAGGTTGTAGACGATGTAATCTGTCTGAACTAGTAAGGCTTATTCCCTGGCCAGTCAGCTTGTTGTAGATTAGCGCAGATCAGATGTGGTGGTTTGATGAGCATATACTAGCTATAAAATATTCAGAAGACGTCCTCTCTCGCTGGTGCAGTGATTTCTTTGGACTTTTTATTATATATATTTTTTATTCTGCAAATGGCTCTTAGTCAGCTAACTTTGATCTGAAAGGTGACCAGAAATCTTAAAATGACAATACAATGTTTTTAAACGAAATAATAACAATCGGGTCGCAATTCTAAATATCTTCCACATTCATTGTTGTTAGAAAAAATTGATGGGCGTCAAAGCAACATTGATTGGGGAGGTGTATCATGAACTATAATTTTCGGAAGAACTTGAAACTTCACGCAAAACCGCGTGTGGTTAGTCATATGGCATCGTACTGCATCTCTAATCTCTCTAATCGTTTACTTGTGGCGCACTGACAGAAGTTGTCACGTAATGAAGTGTTATTTCGAGATTATTTTGGAATATGAAAAATTTAGCTGACCTCTGTAATTATATATTCAGTGTAGTTTCACCAATAACCTGATTCTCAGACGGTCCAAGATCAGTCGCTCTCACTCCTTCCTCTCGCGACCGGATCTCGGACCGTCTGAGAATCAGGATACCATATGAAGAGGGGATGATCTAAATGGGTCTCTTCTAAATGATAAGTTTTTGAAATCTATTTTTAATTCTCAGTCCACAGCCGAGCTATTTTGAGACCGCTACCCGATTGTCAGTTCGAGTAACGTGATGTTGGAGCCTCGATAAAATCAGAAGGAAATAAAAATAATTTTCACAGCACAGCGAGAAACTATTAATAGATTTCAAAAATTATCATGAGACACGGGGAATCCTTCTCTTAGATAATCCTCTCTTGACCATACCTATAAAGATGAAATTTTGCAAAATGCGTTTTATTAGAAAAGCTGTTTTTATCACGAGTTAATGGGTAGGTCTGTTTTTTCGTTTAACAAATAACTGATCGTACAGGTTTCAACAGCGTTTTTTGTCAGCAAGTAATGGCCAGTGTGTGTGGATAGAGAAGGATGATGTGTAACGTTGTTTTGTGATTTATGACAGGATGGGAAAGGGAACCTCAAACCTGAACATGAATGGCCAACAGAGGAGTACTGGAAGCTGCTGTACCCGCAGTATTATAGATTCAGAAGTACGAGTCAGACGCTGGGTCATCAACTGGATCCGAGACTGAACAAGAGGACGAGTAGCAGATTGGAGCAGAGGAAATAGTCACGTGATCAACAGAGGCAGATCAATACAGCTGGAAAGCATTGTTAGAAATCTACACACCTAGACCGAAAGGTAGTATGGGTAGTTCAGTCTGGACTGTAACTAAGTGACATCTCAGTGACGTAATCAAACACGGGAACACTTTAGGATGAAGCTGGACAATGGAAACAGTTTGTAGAATCATAGGCTGAGCATTTCTTTTCTCATAAAATATTTGATTCAAAATCCTTCAAGATATTTTTCTGTCGGTCTGTAATTTGTATTTGGGCATGTGCGCTGTCCGATAGATTCCACTGTTTTTGCAAAGTTCTTTGTTTTATTGCAACTTTTCTTTTGCGTTATTTTAACGTCAGCAAGGTTAAGGGCCTGTTCTGTGGCGGATCTGGGGGGGGGGGGGGGGGGGGGGTGGGCGGAGGGTACGGTCGAACCCCCTAAACTAATACTAGAGACGTACAACACATGCGGATCATTTTCGGACGCTAACATTTCGGACGAGTATGTCCACAGAAAAATTGTCGGGCTTGGCGCTGATGAACATTCACTGGGACAAACCCGTGGATTACGATGCTGTGGTCCAAAGTTTTGCCCGAATAATGTTGACCTCAATTTTCAACAACTTTCCTTTTCTAAAACTAGTCAGTTTAAAATTGAGATGACTAACAGCAATTAAACAAGTACCACAACCCGTCTACAGGCCCTCAAAATGCTTCAGGACATGAATTTCAGAATTTCGCGGGATCCCCAAGTTACTCCCGCCTTCAGCGGTCGTCGTTCAGTACTCAGTGCAACCAGCCCCCCCCACCCCCCCCCCACCCCACCCTTGTTCAATTCCTAGATCCCTGTTAAAAGTGCTAATCTTTACTAAAAACCTAATGTAAATGATGTATACCGTGTACAGAATATTTCATTTAACCAAGTGATTAAAGTGTCGAATCAGCACATTGTGAATGTAACTTCGCCATAGAGGACATATCTTTGACGTTATAATGCCATCGTCAATATTTACAAAGATGGAGAACGGTTAATAAATACCTGTGTGAATTAACGATGATAGAGGGAATGAGAATATAGAAACTAATTAAAAGATGCTATCGTGAGAACTGACGACCACTTTGGGATTAAATAATATAGTGACAATGTTTTGTACGAATCCATCTTTATGCTTTTAGTTTCAGTATTAAGCGTTCCCTTTTAGTCTTTGCTAATTTTACAACTACACTGAAATATTAGACTTGATAATGACGTCAGGTTGTTCCAGTCCTCTCGGTTAGCGGGGACAAGCGAAAAAGCGAGCAAGCGAAGGAAAAAAACGAAGACAGGATGACAGAAATGTTGTCAAAGCTAATATTGTCTATCGCTAAGATTAAACAGTGATACTACGCGCTCTCTGATTGGCTCAAAACCATTTACCATAACTCTATGGAAACATAGAAAATTGCTTCGTGCTTTTATTTCATAAAAACAATAGAAAACGTTTTCCCTGTGTTTCCATAGAGTTATGGTAACACTCGTGAAAGTTTGGGAGAACGAGAAATGCTGTGGAAACACTCGCTTGCGGCTCGTGTTTCCACAGCATTTCTCGTTCTCCCAAACTTCACTCGTGTTACCATAACTCTATGGAAACACGGAAACCGTTTTATATTTGGTATATGGGAAGACGAGTGGATGTTTGGGAAAACGAGAAAAACTGTTTCGAGTTTTCCCAAACTGTCACGAGTGTTTCTATAACTCCATGAAAACAAGGAAAGAAAGTTTACGATTTCTTTTATAAAATAAATGAAAAGAATAATTTTCTGTTTGCATTGGGTTATGGTAAAAGCCTTTCAACCAATCACAGTGCTCGTATTATCGTGTTTATTACGTCATCATTTATTCTAGAACTTGTCGTAGCAGCCTCCGTCACTGTAGATCAGGATTGTGGTTTCTCTCTGGGTTCTATTTTAGTGTTTATATCATTGTAAACAACAAACTTAGCATAAAGGTGATTTTTTTACAATCAGTACATTAGTGTTGTTGAACCTGCGATCCTTGTTTTCGGACCAAAGTGTACTTCTTTGATAGATTTTACTCGTGTGAAAGAGTATGCCTGTGCGGCCATTTGTACATATGTTGGATCTTTTGTATATTTTGTTTTTCATAATTAACGAGGAAATAAGAAATGTATTTACAAAGTTCTTGTTTAAAAACAGGCAATCAATCAATCAATCAATCACTTTATTTAAACACGATAAATCAATCAGCAGAGCTGGTGGGGTCGTGCACTTAATTTATATTTACATATGCATGCTTTATTGAATTTCGGAGTTTAACTTATTAATAATATTCATAACTGTGATCTTTATGTTTTATGAGGGCTACGGTGGAATCGAAATTCATTTTACTAAAGTCAAATTTGATTAATAATCGCTTGGCTGTCTTAGAGATTAGCTCGATGGTTGGTTAGGAAATCTTATCTTAGGGGTCTTATTATAGGAAATACGGTAACAGAAAACACAGAAAACAGTTTTCTTTTGAACAATGTTTTTACAAAGCATATCGGCGCAACTCGTTCATGAGCGGTTCATGTTGGTGTTTTTCGGACCGCTCAGGCATGGACCAGTTAAAAGCAAATAAATTCATTAGGCATTTTAGTGTGGAGCATAGCTGTGTATTTTAGGAGTCTTGCTGTATTTTGGCGGGCCAGTAGGGTGAGTCAAATTGCAAATGACGACTAAAACTGCACAACGATACTACACACACAATGTATCAGAGAGATTTTTATCCAACGTTGTTCTTTCTCCGAAAAATTCAGACTTTGGACTATGCTTTACGTTGCACGCGGCCGAGTGCGTGACTGATCAATACAGAACAATAGCTATGAAAATTGAATGCTGTTATTAGAATGGGTCTTCCGTTAGAACTCTCTGCAACGTCTACCCTGGGGCAAAATTATCTGGCCGTTGTAGGGAGGTTTCGGTGTATGGATCGGCCCACCGGCTGGACAAATAAATCTCGCATGGCCGTTGTAGAGAGGTGGCTATTAGTGGAGGTTCAACTGTACACAAAATGTGTTCTTAGTTTGGACACAGTTAATAGAGGGAAATGGTTATGAAGCCCGGCAGACTTCAAAGGAGCAAACAAAGAGGCCAAGATTTAAGTTGGAAGGTCCATGACCGTGCACATCTTTTGTTTTGCGCTCATACACTATGCATGAATTACGTAACCGAAACGTTTCTATTGGTTAGTTGCTTGAACACTCGCAACCACCTATTGTATTTTGTCAGGTTTTTGTGCACGGTCAACCCCCAAAATAGCGAACAAAAAACATATAACAAAGAACTTTGGCCGGGCTTCATAACCATTTCCCTCTATTAACTATGGTTTGGAGTTATAAATCAATTTACCAGCATTCTTTATTATTAAAAAATAGAAACATTTTTATGGGTACTGCGCTTGCGCAAGTGCCCATTATTGTCGTCGTCGAAGCATTCTTAACATTCCTTCGTAAGACTTTTTTGTAAGACTTTTTTGTAACAAGTCTTTGAATAACTGAACATGATATGGCATTGTTCGATTGTTTCGCTTCATTGACAGTGGTGTCAAGTGCAATGCTCAAAAAGAAGATTGGCATATTTAGTGAGCTACATGGAGAGAAATTGCGTTGCAAAATAAATATGAAAGACACGTTTGTTTTAAAATGTTTTTATTTACGTAGGTGTATTTCTTTGACAACTGCACAAACAGGGTCGCGTTTGATTGAGTCACATTGTTGAAGCTTTTGTTGAGTAACCGCCGGTCTTTTAGAGTCCTTCGTACAATTCATTTGTTTGATTAGGGCCCGGCCCCACTAGGCGAATTTTTGTTTGTTTTGCAAAAATATCTGTCATCAGTTCCGTTTCACAAGTGCGAACGGCGATTTTTTTCCTACCAAAATTTTGTCAAGCCTTACCAAACTTCAAAGGCGCCGTTCATCCTGCCCCAGAGCAGGACAAAATTTTGTCAAGCGTCAAAACTGACAGATTCGTCAATTCACACACATTAATCTCAAGGTTACAGCGATGATTATTCGCTTGCCTCGGTCCGTACAACTTGTACCGGTCCAAAATTTTACCTGCTAGCAGCACCTATACTGATGTTTGAGTAGCACAATTTGCTTTACAAGCAGTGAACAGTGCACGTCCGATCGGGTACAAGTTTGCGCTAAAAAGTGACAGTGACAGTCGGGAAAAGCGGCAAGAAACATGCAAGTCGTTTAAAATTTCAGTCCGAGAAGAAGAAATATCTAGTTAATCAGTTTGTGTATCATACCACGAAGACAGGAGAGTAAAAACTTTAGAAAGTACTGGTTTTAAAAGATTGTCGAGGAGTTGAATGCAAAATTTCACAGCAACAACAGAGGTTTTCGGTTTCTACGTGATTGATATGTTGTGGTTCGCGAAAAATTTGTCATGATTTTTGGTTTTCAAGTGCGTACGCGTTTATCAAAATGAAAATTTGGCGGAGACAAAATTTGTAGTATATTTTGGTAGCGCCAAACAAATTTTGTCAGCCTAGTGCGGCCGGGGCCTTACGTTTAAGCCTCACGCGCGAGGGGCGAAGCCGCGAAAAGAAGACGGCGAGCTAGTTTACTGGAGCAGAATTTTTGAAAATCATTCCGGCACAGCTTCAGTTGTTTAAAGCGAGCAATTGATAACTGAAGAGATAAATGAAATTTCTACAGGTAAAAGGTTGTCGTGTGACGTGATATTCGTTAACTGTGACCCTCCATAGGAAAAGGGGGCTTATCGCATCAGCGTTTCAAGGCGTTTATATTTGAAACGCATTTGAAACCCGTTTGAAACACATTTCAAACAGTGTTAGAAACGTTTACTTTTTTCAGCGTTTGAAACGTGGAGAAACGCATTTGAAACGCCCATCTGCCAACAACCTGCATTATTATTACCACTGAAGCATAATTATTCGACAACACAACAAATGCTGGACTGAAGATGGTAAACGGTAACTTCAGGCGTCGTTAATGAAATTTAAAAAAGCTAGATAAATCACGGTGGTGCAGTCACACTTTTTACTTTTGATTAAAAGTTCAGTAATATTCCATCGTTAGGTCGATCAATAAAATAAACAACAAGAAAGTTTTTATAGAGTGCATAGCAGTATTCTCAAAATTAACGGAAATGTCAACAAATATGATGCGTTTACAAGCTATGACATTATTTGTCAACTCCTGTAATTCTGTAATTACCTTTCCTTTCGAGTATGAATTCAAGATCGTACCACATTCCAATGCATGAATTAGTATTCTTGGAGCGTCGTCTCCGTTGATTTAAGCTTCATCTGAGTCGCAACCATCGAAAACCTTCCACTCGGTTTTCGTACAATATTTGGACAAAGTCAATCAAGTTCCGTATGCGAAGCCGGTCGCTTCGCCAACAAGTTAACTCGCCCACACTGAAGTCAACTCGCCTACATCATGTACCTAGTAATTAATTTGTTTAATAAGAGAACAGCGCGTAAAAGTGTTCTAAAGACGCTGGAATAATCCTGGGGAATAACCTCGTTCTAAAAGAATGTTTACGTGTATAAATACGCGAAAGATATCAAGAAAGATAACAGGAATGTTCAGGTGTATTTCTTGTTCTAAAAAACGTGTAAGCGAGCACGTACACAGTATAAACATCATTACATGTGTATAAATTGACGATCTTGCAACGTTTTTCAAACACTCGCAAGGCATTGAGCGTGCACCTAAAACAGAAACGCTCGGACAAGGCTTGACACGACATCGACAGCAGGACAAGACTTCTGACGTTTGTCATGGAGGCCCATCAGTTCTATGCCTCGATTCCAAGTGAAACCAACACAGTACGATAACTCCTCGTTTTCTTTCCTGTAATGTTACAACAATTTACCTCAATGTCCTCAATGTATTAACTCCTCTGTATTCAAAAACATACTTGTAACTCTTGCGGGTCGAAGACGTCAGTGTTATCTTTAGTTTAATCAGTCCGCCGATCATCTGTTCACAAAAGCGCGACATTCTTTTGTATCTTGAATGAAGGAAATGGCGGTCGATTTTTACATACGTTTGTAGTTCTGTTTCAATTTTTCAGTTAATGCATTCTATGGATTTTTTTTGTGTTAATTCTACTAGCTGTTAGCAGTTTTTTTTATTGCGTGCGTCATGTATCCAGCATGATCCAGAGAACAGATAATAATCTACGGAATGTAAATTAGGCTACGACCGTCGATGATGCATACAAGATTTACGAATGAACTTTATAATTTTAGAAACTTTACACGTCATCGATTCTTAATATTTTGTTTACGTTTAATCCATGATTATGAGCTGCCACTTCGAAGCTATCCGTATATCGGATACTATTTTTGAGCTAAAGCTATAAAGTTCCCGCTTATATATACTGATGTTTGAGTAGCACAATTTGCTTTACAAGCAGTGAACAGTGCACGTCCGATCGGGTACAAGTTTGCGCTAAAAAGTGACAGTGACAGTCGGGAAAAGCGGCAAGAAACATGCAAGTCGTTTAAAATTTCAGTCCGAGAAGAAGAAATATCTAGTTAATCAGTTTGTGTATCATACCACGAAGGCAGGAGAGTAAAAACTTTAGAAAGTACTGGTTTTAAAAGATTGTCGAGGAGTTGAATGCAAAATTTCACAGCAACAACAGAGGTTTTCGGTTTCTACGTGATTGATATGTTGTGGTTCGCGAAAAATTTGTCATGATTTTTGGTTTTCAAGTGCGTACGCGTTTTATCAAAATGAAAATTTGGCGGAGACAAAATTTGTAGTATATTTTGGTAGCGCCAAACAAATTTTGTCAGCCTAGTGCGGCCGGGACCTTACGTTTAAGCCTCACGCGCGAGGGGCGAAGCCGCGAAAAGAAGACGGCGAGCTAGTTTACTGGAGCAGAATTTTTGAAAATCATTCCGGCACAGCTTCAGTTGTTTAAAACGAGCAATTGATAACTGAAGAGATAAATGAAATTTCTACAGGTAAAAGGTTGTCGTGTGACGTGTATTCGACTGTGACCCTCCATAGGAAAAGGGGGCTTATCGCATCAGCGTTTCAAGGCGTTTATATTTGAAACGCATTTGAAACCCGTTTGAAATAATTTGAAACCCGTTTGAAACACATTTCAAACAGTGTTAGAAAACGTTTACTTTTTTCAGCGTTTGAAAACGTGGAGAAACGCATTTGAAACGCCCATCTGCCAACAACCTGCATTATTATTACCACTGAAGCATAATTATTCGACAACACAACAAATGCTGGACTGAAGATGGTAAACGGTAACTTCAGGCGTCGTTAATGACATTTAAAAAAGCTAGATAAATCACGGTGGTGCAGTCACACTTTTTACTTTTGATTAAAAGTTCAGTAATATTCCATCGTTAGGTCGATCAATAAAATAAACAACAAGAAAGTTTTTATAGAGTGCATAGCAGTATTCTCAAAATTAACGGAAATGTCAACAAATATGATGCGTTTACAAGCTATGACATTATTTGTCAACTCCTGTAATTTCTGTAATTACCTTTCCTTTCGAGTATGAATTTCAAGATCGTACCACATTCCAATGCATGAATTAGTATTCTTGGAGCGTCGTCTCCGTTGATTTAAGCTTCATCTGAGTCGCAACCATCGAAAACCTTCCACTCGGTTTTCGTACAATATTTGGACAAAGTCAATCAAGTTCCGTATGCGAAGCCGGTCGCTTCGCCAACAAGTTAACTCGCCCACACTGAAGTCAACTCGCCTACATCATGTACCTAGTAATTAATTTGTTTAATAAGAGAACAGCGCGTAAAAAGTGTTCTAAAGACGCTGGAATAATCCTGGGGAATAACCTCGTTCTAAAAGAATGTTTACGTGTATAAATACGCGAAAGATATCAAGAAAGATAACAGGAATGTTTCAGGTGTATTTCTTGTTCTAAAAACGTGTAAGCGAGCACGTACACAGTATAAACATCATTACATGTGTATAAATTGACGATCTTGCAACGTTTTTCAAACACTCGCAAGGCATTGAGCGTGCACCTAAAACAGAAACGCTCGGACAAGGCTTGACACGACATCGACAGCAGACAAGACTTCTAACCGCAGATCGAGCATAACGCACGCAACACTGACGTTTGTCATGGAGGCCCATCAGTTCTATGCCTCGATTCCAAGTGAAACCAACACAGTACGATAACTCCTCGTTTTCTTTCCTGTAATGTTACAACAATTTACCTCAATGTCCTCAAGTATTAACTCCTCTGTATTCAAAAACATACTTGTAACTCTTGCGGGTCGAAGACGTCAGTGTTATCTTTAGTTTAATCAGTCCGCCGATCATCTGTTCACAAAAGCGCGACATTCTTTTGTATCTTGAATGAAGGAAATGGCGGTCGATTTTTACATACGTTTGTAGTTCTGTTTCAATTTTTCAGTTAATGCATTCTATGGATTTTTTTTGTGTTAATTCTACTAGCTGTTAGCAGTTTTTTTTATTGCGTGCGTCATGTATCCAGCATGATCCAGAGAACAGATAATAATCTACGGAATGTAAATTAGGCTACGACCGTCGATGATGCATACAAGATTTACGAATGAACTTTATAATTTTAGAAACTTTACACGTCATCGATTCTTAATATTTTGTTTACGTTTAATCCATGATTATGAGCTGCCACTTCGAAGCTATCCGTATATCGGATACTATTTTTGAGCTAAAGCTATAAAGTTCCCGCTTATATATACTGATGTTTGAGTAGCACAATTTGCTTTACAAGCAGTGAACAGTGCACGTCCGATCGGGTACAAGTTTGCGCTAAAAAGTGACAGTGACAGTCGGGAAAAGCGGCAAGAAACATGCAAGTCGTTTAAAATTTCAGTCCGAGAAGAAGAAATATCTAGTTAATCAGTTTGTGTATCATACCACGAAGGCAGGAGAGTAAAAACTTTAGAAAGTACTGGTTTTAAAAGATTGTCGAGGAGTTGAATGCAAAATTTCACAGCAACAACAGAGGTTTTCGGTTTCTACGTGATTGATATGTTGTGGTTCGCGAAAAATTTGTCATGATTTTTGGTTTTCAAGTGCGTACGCGTTTATCAAAATGAAAATTTGGCGGAGACAAAATTTGTAGTATATTTTGGTAGCGCCAAACAAATTTTGTCAGCCTAGTGCGGCCGGGACCTTACGTTTAAGCCTCACGCGCGAGGGGCGAAGCCGCGAAAAGAAGACGGCGAGCTAGTTTACTGGAGCAGAATTTTTGAAAATCATTCCGGCACAGCTTCAGTTGTTTAAAACGAGCAATTGATAACTGAAGAGATAAATGAAATTTCTACAGGTAAAAGGTTGTCGTGTGACGTGTATTCGACTGTGACCCTCCATAGGAAAAGGGGGCTTATCGCATCAGCGTTTCAAGGCGTTTATATTTGAAACGCATTGAAACCCGTTTGAAATAATTTGAAACCCGTTTGAAACACATTTCAAACAGTGTTAGAAACGTTTACTTTTTTCAGCGTTTGAAACGTGGAGAAACGCATTTGAAACGCCCCATCTGCCAACAACCTGCATTATTATTACCACTGAAGCATAATTATTCGACAACACAACAAATGCTGGACTGAAGATGGTAAACGGTAACTTCAGGCGTCGTTAATGACATTTAAAAAAGCTAGATAAATCACGGTGGTGCAGTCACACTTTTTACTTTTGATTAAAAGTTCAGTAATATTCCATCGTTAGGTCGATCAATAAAATAAACAACAAGAAAGTTTTTATAGAGTGCATAGCAGTATTCTCAAAATTAACGGAAATGTCAACAAATATGATGCGTTTACAAGCTATGACATTATTTGTCAACTCCTGTAATTCTGTAATTACCTTTCCTTTCGAGTATGAATTCAAGATCGTACCACATTCCAATGCATGAATTAGTATTCTTGGAGCGTCGTCTCCGTTGATTTAAGCTTCATCTGAGTCGCAACCATCGAAAACCTTCCACTCGGTTTTCGTACAATATTTGGACAAAGTCAATCAAGTTCCGTATGCGAAGCCGGTCGCTTCGCCAACAAGTTAACTCGCCCACACTGAAGTCAACTCGCCTACATCATGTACCTAGTAATTAATTTGTTTAATAAGAGAACAGCGCGTAAAAGTGTTCTAAAGACGCTGGAATAATCCTGGGGAATAACCTCGTTCTAAAAGAATGTTTACGTGTATAAATACGCGAAAGATATCAAGAAAGATAACAGGAATGTTCAGGTGTATTTCTTGTTCTAAAAACGTGTAAGCGAGCACGTACACAGTATAAACATCATTACATGTGTATAAATTGACGATCTTGCAACGTTTTTCAAACACTTCGCAAGGCATTGAGCGTGCACCTAAAACAGAAACGCTCGGACAAGGCTTGACACGACATCGACAGCAGACAAGACTTCTAACCGCAGATCGAGCATAACGCACGCAACACTGACGTTTGTCATGGAGGCCCATCAGTTCTATGCCTCGATTCCAAGTGAAACCAACACAGTACGATAACTCCTCGTTTTCTTTCCTGTAATGTTACAACAATTTACCTCAATGTCCTCAATGTATTAACTCCTCTGTATTCAAAAACATACTTGTAACTCTTGCGGGTCGAAGACGTCAGTGTTATCTTTAGTTTAATCAGTCCGCCGATCATCTGTTCACAAAAGCGCGACATTCTTTTGTATCTTGAATGAAGGAAATGGCGGTCGATTTTTTACATACGTTTGTAGTTCTGTTTCAATTTTTCAGTTAATGCATTCTATGGATTTTTTTTGTGTTAATTCTACTAGCTGTTAGCAGTTTTTTTATTGCGTGCGTCATGTATCCAGCATGATCCAGAGAACAGATAATAATCTACGGAATGTAAATTAGGCTACGACCGTCGATGATGCATACAAGATTTACGAATGAACTTTATAATTTTAGAAACTTTACACGTCATCGATTCTTAATATTTTGTTTACGTTTAATCCATGATTATGAGCTGCCACTTCGAAGCTATCCGTATATCGGATACTATTTTTGAGCTAAAGCTATAAAGTTCCCGCTTTTAGCATTTATTAATAGGACTTGTTTCCATCACGCTTGAACCGGTTCTGCAAAACTTTTTCTATTCATTCGTCTAATAGTTCAATTCGTGCGCGAGCTTCCCTACAAAAAAGACCCTAGTTGTCCGGCTCTGTTATAAATTTGGCCGGCGTATGGCCGTTAACCTCTGTAATGGCAATAATTATGCACATCTTAATTAATTATTTTTGTGTTTCAAACGCAATGAAACGCGTTTCTTCTGTTTGAAACGCCTTCAGTTTGAAACCGTTTGAAACACATTTGAAATGCATTTGAAATAATTTGAAATGCGTTTGAAAAGCATTTCAAACGCTGCGTTTAAATGCGTTTGTAAAAAAATCACCTTAAGCCCCCTTTTCCTATGGAGGGTCACTTAATTTATTTATTATTTACTCATTTAGTCACACGCGCGCGCGAGGGGTGAAGTCAGAGAAGAAAGTATTGCTGAGGGACCAAATAATTTTGTTATGCTAGCGTGAATTTACAACTCTTTGAAAATCTTTCAGAGCTTCAGTTGTTGAAAAGCTGCGCGAATGCTGCTGTGTAAACAAAGATATTACAGTATGACGACAATCAGAAGAGTATGAGTGATGAGTGATTTGAGAATTTTGTTATGTCAGCATGAATGCTGCGAATGCTGTTGTGACAAAGATCAAAGCCGCGTGCTGGATTGCAGAAAATTAATTCACCGCGCTTTCGGGAGTCTGACGTTGGACATCGTGACAAAATGATATTAGAAAATGGATTTTAGATCTACTATTGTTAAGTGTGTTAAATTTTTTTCGAAACGAGGAATGATTTTAATATGAAAATATCTTCTAAAATTAAAGACGAACTTATCTGCTTGGTTTGTAGACGAAAGATAAGATCATCTCATTTGAGCACAGTTTCCGTTGTTTTAAGAAAACAGTGGGTGATTGTATTCAAATTAGCTTGGGTTTCAAGTATTGTTAGATGTACTGATCAAAATGACATGAAGGTAAATAAACTGAACAGAGTTTGTTGTCCGCAACTGAGAAGTCGGCGAGCTAGTTTACGAGAGCAGAGTGTTGCTAAAAGTGACCTAATAAATTTGTTACGTTAAACGTGAATCGTGCAGTGTACTGTAATTACCCAGTTCAGTTAGCTAGGATATGAGCAGAGTCACGTCACGCGCGAGGAGGCGAAGCCCGGGGGAGGGGGGGGGGGGGCGGTACTCCCAAAAAAAATTTGGGTAGGGGTGTGCCGCTGGACTATAAAACCCCTTAACCTGTACCGACTACAAAACGCTAATTTTGCGACCCTGTTCCAGACTAAATGTTTAAAAAGATTACCCTGTTCCAGACGATTTTAACGATTTTTTTCTAACCCAAAAGGCTAAACTAGTAAGCAGCAGTTGTAAAGCTTCTTTAAATTCAAAATGGATTAATGACAAACAATTGCAAGAAACTTTATGTGACATGTAATTTACAATTTACGGACAAATGTATCTATCGATTGACAGGATTTTGCTGCGGCCTTTCTATTTCGCTCTTCTGTGACCTCTGGCTCTGTTCGGTCCATTTTATCCAATATTGACACACATGCTGAGCCCTTTTGCAGTTCATTATTGGGGTACCCAGTCTTCTCTCATTTTGATAGAGCCTGGGATTAAAATTCCGTATGAGGGTTTTAGGTCGAATTTATCGTTAACGTTAAATTCAGCTTATAGAATCTCAAGATCTGGTCCAAAATTTAATATGTCACCCAGCAAATCTACAAATGGCGGACCTTCGATGTTATCTTCGTTGATTCAGGCTTCATTTCCAGACTACACCAGTTAGCGAATTAGAGCTTTTCATTCACTTTATTTTCAGCCATCGGTCCACGGACGCACCTGTCGCATCCCTCGCCCTACGGGCCTGATTATTTTAGTGTGGTTAGCCAAAGCAAGAGATGTTGCCTTAGGGCTAGGGTTATCAAATGCAATACACCAAAGAAAAAAATAACAAAACCAACAAAGTTGCTGCACTATCCTCAACGGCGACAACTCGGAGAACGAAGTCTTGACCTATATTATCAATTGAGAGGTCTGGTGAGAGTTAACGAAAGCCATTGGCGTGGAAATGTTTATATCTAGTATGTCTAGTATACATGTTATAAAGGGATGATGTGGATTCATGACTGCTGGGTAGAGAAAAATATAACTTACTGATTGAAATCGTGAGAGTCCCTAACCCATTTCGTTTAATCGGCTCATGGGCTACATGTATGCGCATTCTCTGAGTAAAAAATGCAGTAGCCATGAGCACGCCTCGCGGGCCTATTTTTAGTTTGGTTGTGACTCGGAAAGCTTTGCTCAAGTTCGGCAAAGTCGGAAATTTTGAAAGGAACCCTAAAAAGGTACCAAAATCCGGCTTGTGGGTGTGGCTCGAATTCATTGCCACTCCTAAGAGCTACCAATTCTAAAACAAAACTGTAGTTTCTATCCCTTTTTCCAGCTAAATATCCTGAATGGTCAGTTTTCATTTTAGATTTTAACACCCTAAAGGATACCAAACTACGAATTCCTACACATAAAAGGTACGACGATCACTTTTAATGGAAGCCCTCCTCCCCTGGTGGGATGGGGGAGGAGGGGGGGGGGGGGGGGGGGGGGAGGGAGAGAAATAACTGAATTATAATATAACCTGCAACCTGGACTAAATCACTTGTAAAATTCCCTGCGCCCCATTTCAATGTTGGTATTTTCAAGTCAATTATGGGATATGCTTTTCTACAGCAACATTGTATGGGGGAGGAGGACATTTTATAACAGTTCTGTCCACAGTTGCAGTTTGTTTGACAAATCTGAGAGTGTTTGCTACATTTCTGATGAGGTAAGAAGCCCAGCTAATCCTCTGAAAACCTCTTCAAGTCAGTATATGTCAAAATGATTCTTTTCCTCCCAAATACGAAAAGCAAACTCGTGTGAAATGTTTAATTCACAATAGTGATCAACATTTAACTTCTCCCAGTAAAATCAATATATTGTCAAGCAGACAGGTTAAGAGAATAAAGAGACTCGTCAACCAGGGATATTGATATTTAATGGAACACCAATTTCTCAGAATATAGATTTAAAAAAATGTTTGGCCAAAAATTTAAGGCAATCAGTACGTGTGGGCAGGGACTGGGGCCTGTGTGTTTGGGGAAGCGAAGAGAGAGCACTGGAAAGGAGTGATGGTGAAAAGAATGAAGAGCCCTCTCTCCCAACCTTCTCAAAATGTTTTTTGAAAGAGTAGGTTAGTTTGACTGTACGAGTTTGCTAGGTTGTCATAGTAAACAGTGGCATAGTACATATTCTGACTGGAAAGAGGTGCTCATTGTTTCAGAGGAGGTGGCTGATCTGCAACTACTGGTTTTGAGAAGGCCACTCTCCCCAGTACTAAACCGTTAATTTAAGTTTTTGTGTGACGTTGACTGTAGAGGAGCTGGAAACGTCACATCTTTCTCTTAAGTTGGACGTGAGCTTTTTAAAAAAATAGGCCCCGCGAGGCGTGCTCATGGCTACTGCATTTTTTACTCAGAGAATGCGCATACATGTAGCCCATGAGCCGATTAAACGAAATGGGTTAGGGACTCTCACGATTTCAATCAGTAAGTTATATTTTTCTCTACCCAGCAGTCATGAATCCACATCATCCCTTTATAACATGTATACTAGACATACTAGATATAAACATTTCCACGCCAATGGCTTTCGTTAACTCTCACCAGACCTCTCAATTGATAATATAGGTCAAGACTTCGTTCTCCGAGTTGTCGCCGTTGAGGATAGTGCAGCAACTTTGTTGGTTTTGTTATTTTTTTCTTTGGTGTATTGCATTTGATAACCCTAGCCCTAAGGCAACATCTCTTGCTTTGGCTAACCACACTAAAATAATCAGGCCCGTAGGGCGAGGGATGCGACAGGTGCGTCCGTGGACCGATGGCTGAAAATAAAGTGAATGAAAAAGCTCTAATTCGCTAACTGGTGTAGTCTGGAAATGAAGCCTGAATCAACGAAGATAACATCGAAGGTCCGCCATTTGTAGATTTGCTGGGTGACATATTAAATTTTGGACCAGATCTTGAGATTCTATAAGCTGAATTTAACGTTAACGATAAATTCGACCTAAAACCCTCATACGGAATTTTAATCCCCAGGCTCTATCAAAATGAGAGAAGACTGGGTACCCCAATAATGAACTGCAAAAGGGCTCAGCATGTGTGTCAATATTGGATAAAATGGACCGAAACAGAGCCAGAGGTCACAGAAGAGCGAAATAGAAAGGCCGCAGCAAAATCCTGTCAATCGATAGATACATTTGTCCGTAAATTGTAAATTACATGTCACATAAAGTTTCTTGCAATTGTTTGTCATTAATCCATTTTGAATTTAAAAAGTGCAAGAAATTTTTATGTTTATACGTTTGCTTTTTGCTGCCTGGTTTCATATCAAAACGCACGAAATGCGAAATACAGTCGAACCTCTCCACAACGGCCACCTTGGGGACAGAGGTAAGTGGCCGTTGTAGAGAGGTGGCCGTTATGGGGAGGTAGGGGTGTAATATGACACCATTCGTTTTTTTGGGGGGGACAACATTTTTATTTAAAAATGCTTATTATAGCATATGAATACGTAACACAATCAAAATGTATCAATAAAACAGAAACCAAAATGATGTTCAGAACAGGAATGTTAACAAAACAAAGCTAGTAAAGTACAGTGAGTACATCAGTTTGTACATCGTTTTACTTTCTCTTTCGTGAAATTAAGTTGTCAAGGGTTGTTTGCTTGAGTGAGTGGCTGCGAGGTTCTATTTTAATGTGACTTACTGTGCCACAAGGCATTTTTTTTCAATTTCGCAATGCAATTTAAACACAGAGCCTTATCAGCTGTACTCGATTTACGACTGAAATAAAAATACAGTACTGTAAAAGCGTAAAAAAAATGGAAAATAGAAAAAAATGGGGGCCTTGTACTTTCTAGTATTGTGCGATTCTTCCATCAGTGGCTAAACACGTGCCGCAATATAAGATACTGTATTGCCCGACGATGCGTGGTACAGATGAAGTTGCGTGACCTTTTATTACTGTACGCCAAAAAGATAGGGTTTTAATGGCCGTTGCCGTTGTGGAGAGGTGGCCGTTGTAGAGAGGTTTAAAACAAGAGTGAATGTATGGACTGTCCGCCGGGACAAAAGAAAGTGGCCGTTGTGGAGATGTGGCCGTTGTGGAGAGGTGGCCGTTAGTAGAGGTTCGACTGTATCAAAAATTTCCCGGCGGTACCCCCCTACAAACTCGGGAGGCACTCGAAAGTTAGTACGCGCAAGGAAAAGGAGACATCTGCACGCAGGCTATCCCCTCACCTTTCGCACTTATTACGGACAGTTTTGTTTGTCCCGACGAAAAGCTCATATATTTTATCTTACATTACAACGGTCACTTTTCCGCTCTCATACAAAGTTAACCTCGCTTATCTGTGCACTTTATATTGACAACTGTCTTGCTCACTGTGCTGCGTGGCAGGCGTAACACAAAAGTTTCACTTCCTTGGTCTTTTACTGCAGTCATTAGACGTTGCTTAATACGGACAATTGTTCGTGTCCGTCTTATCCGGGTTCCACTGTACATACGAGGCGTTTCAATCACAGTCAAAACAAAGGGATTTGACTTCACGAAACTGAAAAAAAAACCTGCCAAAAAACCCCCTGCAAACTGTCAAAGCTATTTGCCTTTATCTCTGTAATTGTGTAATAAACCCGACCAATTACACGCCGCGAAATTATTGACATATTATAAATAGACGACGAATTATTACACAAGAATCCATCAAAGAACAGTTCTCATCTTGACTCTGCTCATATCCTAGCTAGCTGAACTGGGTAATTACAGTACACTGCACGATTCACGTTTAACGTAACAAATTTATTAGGTCACTTTTAGCAACACTCTGCTCTCGTAAACTAGCTCGCCGACTTGTCAGTTGCGGACAACAAACTCTGTTCAGTTTATTTACCTTCATGTCATTTTGATCAGTACATCTAACAAGACTTAAAACCCAAGCTAATTTGAATACAATCACCCACTGTTTTCTTAAACAACGGAAACTGTGCTCAAATGAGATGATCTTATCTTTCGTCTACAAACCAAGCAGATATAAAGTTCGTCTTTAATTTTAGAAGATATTTTCATATTAAAATCATTCCTCGTTTCGAAAAAAATTTAACACACTTAACAATAGTAGATCTAAAATCCATTTTCTAATATCATTTTTGTCACGATGTCCAACGTCAGACTCCCGAAAGCGGCGGTGAATTAATTTTCTGCAATCCAGCACGCGGCTTTGATCTTTGTCACAACAGCATTCGCAGCATTCATGCTGACATAACAAAATTCTCAAATCACTCATCACTCATACTCTTCTGATTGTCGTCATACTGTAATATCTTTGTTTACACAGCAGCATTCGCGCTGACATAACAGAATCTAAAAATAATTATATAATTCACTGTGTAAAACTCGCGCCGTGATTGGTTTAGAACTGTTATCTATTAGAGTACAGACGCACGAATGACGTCACGAAGCGGGAAAACGTGCGGGCGCCCTGCCTGCTCCAACAAATCCTTCGCTCAAAACAGAGAAATATTTTCGTCAAACTGGAAATATTCCGTAGGAAATTCAATGCTGTTCAATTGATACGAATTTAAATCGGCTGTTCAAGCTTGGCTAGAACTTGGAGGAAAATATGATGGTCCTTTAGCTCATAATTTGTGAACAGAATCCGATAAATTTAGCGGGATTAAGCTTATCGTTCGCCGTTTATAAGCGACTTGCAACGGGATTTGGACTGGAATAATTCAGATTGTTTTTCCTCATATCAGGACGGAATAGAGGTTAGTCTCTAAATATTTGCTTTTCGAAACATTTGCTGAGTTGAGCTGTAGTTTATTTTAAGCCGTTTAGTTTTCACAAAGTTTTTATTTGAGTGCATGAAAACACTGTGGCCTAAACTCGATGTTTGTTGACATAATTTTTATCGGCTTATTTAGCGTACATTCAAGTGAAAATCCGAAGCGAATATCTCCAAAATTATATAAAACAAATAGATTCCATGTTGCCGTGGGTCTGTTTCAGTAATAGATCACTGAATATTACTGAACTTTTAATCAAAAGTAAAAAAGTGTGACTGCACCACCGTGATTTATCTAGCTTTTTTAAATTTCATTAACGACGCCTGAAGTTACCGTTTACCATCTTCAGTCCAGCATTTGTTGTGTTGTCGAATAATTATGCTTCAGTGGTAATAATAATGCAGGTTGTTGGCAGATGGGCGTTTCAAATGCGTTTCTCCACGTTTCAAACGCTGAAAAAAGTAAACGTTTCTAACACTGTTTGAAATGTGTTTCAAACGGGTTTCAAATGCGTTTCAAATATAAACGCCTTGAAACGCTGATGCGATAAGCCCCCTTTTCCTATGGAGGGTCACAGTTAACGAATATCACGTCACACGACAACCTTTTACCTGTAGAAATTTCATTTATCTCTTCAGTTATCAATTGCTCGCTTTAAACAACTGAAGCTGTGCCGGAATGATTTTCAAAAATTCTGCTCCAGTAAACTAGCTCGCCGTCTTCTTTTCGCGGCTTCGCCCCTCGCGCGTGAGGCTTAAACGTAAGGCCCCGGCCGCACTAGGCTGACAAAATTTGTTTTGGCGCTACCAAAAATATACTACAAATTTTGTCTCCGCCAAATTTTCATTTTGATAAACGCGTACGCACTTGAAAACCAAAAATCATGACAAATTTTTCGCGAACCACAACATATCAATCACGTAGAAACCGAAAACCTCTGTTGTTGCTGTGAAATTTTGCATTCAACTCCTCGACAATCTTTTAAAACCAGTACTTTCTAAAGTTTTTACTCTCCTGTCTTCGTGGTATGATACACAAACTGATTAACTAGATATTTCTTCTTCTCGGACTGAAAATTTTAAACGACTTGCATGTTTTCTTGCCGCTTTTTCCCGACTGTCACTGTCACTTTTTAGCGCAAACTTGTACCCGATCGGACGTGCACTGTTCACTGCTTGTAAAGCAAATTGTGCTACTCAAACATCAGTATAGGTGCTGCTAGCAGGTAAAATTTTGGACCGGTACAAGTTGTACGGACCGAGGCAAGCGAATAATCATCGCTGTAACCTTGAGATTAATGTGTGTGAATTGACGAATCTGTCAGTTTTGACGCTTGACAAAATTTTGTCCTGCTCTGGGGCAGGATGACGGCGCCTTTGAAGTTTGGTAAGGCTTGACAAAATTTTGGTAGGAAAAAAATCGCCGTTCGCACTTGTGAAACGGAACTGATGACAGATATTTTTTGCAAAACAAACAAAAATTCGCCTAGTGGGGCCGGGCCCTAATCAAACAAATGAATTGTACGAAGGACTCTAAAAGACCGGCGGTTACTCAACAAAAGCTTCAACAATGTGACTCAATCAAACGCGACCCTGTTTGTGCAGTTGTCAAAGAAATACACCTACGTAAATAAAAACATTTTAAAACAAACGTGTCTTTCATATTTATTTTGCAACGCAATTTCTCTCCATGTAGCTCACTAAATATGCCAATCTTCTTTTTGAGCATTGCACTTGACACCACTGTCAATGAAGCGAAACAATCGAACAATGCCATATCATGTTCAGTTATTCAAAGAATTGTTACAAAAAAGTCTTACAAAAAAGTCTTACGAAGGAATGTTAAGAATGCTTCGACGACGACAATAATGGGCACTTGCGCAAGCGCAGTACCCATAAAAAATGCCAGGTTGTTTTTTTTGTTACATAACAATAAGGAGCAAACATTCTTTAGATTTTCCCTCTTCGATCATCAAGTTTCCATCTTGGATATCAAGCAAAGCCTTTGGAAAGAGCAAACGTACCCTGGGTAACATGGGTAAGGGACCCTCCCCACCCATTACTCTTAGTTTTTCCACACACTTGCTCACACAAAAGATCACGGAATAGTTTTAAAAGGACTGTAGTCAAGACATTTATTGAAAACCAAAGTTTTTCTAAGTTAAAATGATAATTTAGCAATCAGAATAAATACAAATTAAATAATAAATAGAAAGGGGTCATTGTCAATATTTCTAGTGGATGAGTACAAGAGGTTATGGCATGTTTGTTATGTTCATTCTTGGGTGTACAAGCTTGTTAATGCATGACTGGGTATGCTGCCGTGACAGTTCTTCCGATATAAACATCTGGCCACATAACCAACAATCGAACAGTCTCTCTCGAGTGTGAACCTTACCATGTTCATCCAGCTCTGATGTTGTCTTAAAAGCAAGTTCACACTGACTGCACTTGAAGGGCTTCTTGTCGGTGGGCATTGTTTCCAAACGCTTCAAATGTGAACCTGTTTTAAGTGCTTTTTCAGTTGCTCTGATGATTTAAACCATATTTTCACATTCAAATTTTGACTTGAAAGATTTTGCACACAAGGTGTTTATGTGCTCTGCCCTCAGAAAGTGGGCCGGCTTACTTTACCTGTTAAAAAATGCCATCGACATTGCGTGGTAACGGGCTCGTTTGTTAGTACACAGTTTATCATTTAACGATCTCGTGATGTGCACTGCCCTAAAGTAGGCCGGCTTACTGCTAAAAATGAGCGCATATGCCGCCGAAAATGGCATCGACATTGCGTGGCACGTATTCTCCAAAAATGAGCTCGTTTGAACAAAGTTACTAGTACACAGTATTTTATTTCAGGACGATCTCGTTATGTGCACTACCCTTCGAATGTGAGCCGGCTTACTTTACCTGCCAGGAAAATGAGCGCGTATGTCCCCCGAAAATGGCATATTTCAGTTATATATGTACTGTAAATTAAGCCACTGGACCTAAATTACCCATGGAGGAGCGCTCCTATGCGAAACATTTTGCGTCCGGTGAAACTCCGAGTGTTCCTGTGTCAGTAAAAGTCGACACTCCGATTGGAACACCCAGGGTATCCCAGACGGTATACGAGTGTCTTGAGCGCGCGGCCTGTTAACGAGTCAGAGTCGCTGCCAAGCCTTCGCGAAATTGGTATTCCGAATCGAAAGCCGAACGAATTCTGAACAGCCGAACCGAAATCCGAAGCAAGGTATGATGTTTTACACTGGAATACAACAAACATTCCAATCTACGCTTCACTGTTTTGTATCGCCAATACATAGGAAAATATCAAATGATTTTGTCACCGAGATCAAACGACGTACGATATAGATATAGAAAGGATGTTATATTCCAGTATGAAACAGCATACGCGCGAGCTCTCCACGCGAGCTCTCCACGCGAGCTCACCGCGCGAACTCTCCACGCGAGCTCTTCACGTACCTCGTGTCAAGTTGTAGAACTTGCCATACTTTATATGACGGTTCGCTGTTATGTACCAGGCCTCTCCATGCTCGTTCCGCTGATTTGATTATGTTTCCATGAGAGGGCCTGGATGTAAGCAAACTGAGGCAACTGACGAATGGCCAAAAATAAACCGCGCGATAATTCACAAATTTATTTAACAAATAAAGAAGCCAAAACCATGTATTATACTGTCATAAAACACGACGGGAATTTGAGAACACGAGAGAAATTTAGAAAACACGAGCCGCAGGCGAGTGTTTTCTAAATTTCTCGAGTGTTCTCAAATTTCCGGAGTGTTTTATGACAGTATAATACATGGTTTTGGCTTCTTTATGTGCTTTAAAATATAGATTTACGCGCGCGAAACGATAAAACACGCTTTTCTATGTTTTATACTCTGATAAAACATGGGTTTTAACCAATCAGAGCGCGCGAAGTTTTCAGTTTGTATTTTAATTTCTAATAACATAACATTCAAATGGCTTATAACGTTTGCCGATGATTGACACATGCCCTTCATTTGTACTGACACGTTACACCCCATCCATACCCTCTTGCATATGATGCCTTTATTTGCTGCTTGATCTTCCTGACGGTTATAGAGTATTATGCAAATAGTACTAGCTGTTTCAAACATCACTGACTGAAAAGCTTCGATGACGAGACAAGACAAAAAAATCAAGCTTTTCTTTTTATAAATGGCGAGATATTTTTTGGCCTGCGCATGTATGAAAATCGATTTTACTTTCGTGTACAATTTGCGTCGCGTGTCATGAAACTAAAAGTCACTAAAGATGATTGAAATAGCTGTGAATTATTTCATACTACATGCTATCTATTCTGTCTGCTCTTTTCCTAATCCAAGCAACAGGCAAGTTTCACTGCTCGACTTCATTTACTACAACTTGCTGCAGCATCCTGAAGTTGTATATTATCAGAGGTCTATAACTACACCTCTGATATTATTCAAATTCTAGTCACGTTGTTGCGGCGTAAGATACGAGGCGTTGGCAAATATGAACCTTATGCCTGACCACGTGGAGTACCAAAAAAACCAGTTTTTAACTCGTGAATGCGAAAGCAATGAACGAGTTACAGCATTTGGTGGACAAATTTCACTCGCTCGGTCGATGGGCTGTAAACGTTCACGCACTATTAATTTATGCATATTAATTTATTAATTCACGAAGTAACTTGATTGAAAGAGGGATGATTTGGTTATTGGAGAAAACAAGACTTCTGTTAGTTGTAAATAATAAAATAAACAAACAACTTTATTTAAGTGTCAGAGGATTTAGTACTGCTGTACTAATTGTGGACACTGTAAATGAACAAACAAATATTGTAAATAGAACATAAGCCGCAGTGGAAATATCCTGTTTGTACCCTGTTATGTGATCTTTCTTCAGCTGCTTTCTTTCGTCTCCATTCCCCTCAGTTCTTGGTCCATCTTCTTTGTTGTTTGGTCTCGAAGGCTTCCTACGCTTACAATTTGTAAACGATCTAAACTGAGGTGTGTGCATTGTCCCATATTCCCCTGCAGTAACTACTTACTGATTAGTCCTGCAAACTGATCTTCGCTCACAAAAGCGAGCCTCAACTAATAGCTTGCTACCTGTAACTAGAGTTAAGCCACTAAACTATTTGGAGAAGAAAAACAGTCGTCCTATAGTAACAGCTCAATGGCTTAATCCTCAAGTTTTCTACGTTTTTAAGTACAGTTAATGTCTGGTTGAACCCTGCCAAAATAGTTCTCTTTTTTTCGAAACAGTTTTACTCGATAACAGTGCTTATATACTCAACAAAATATGCAGCTTCTGATTGGTCAATGACGAATGCATAAATAGGTTATAGAGTGCAATACGGAATTGCGATAAACGGTACCGGACAAGAAGAGACGTTTTTGCCGCTTAATGGCATTGAAATAAGCCTTCAAGTTAATGGTTAATTGTTTTCTAAACTATAGTACTGTAATTCTTTCAAAATGTTCACGCTTGGTTTGCCTGCGCGTTCAAATAAAACATGTGAGCACTTTGGAAACTAGTGAAGCGTTTCGTGTGCAGAGTAGCGTGATGGCCGTAGCAAAATTTTGTTGAGAATATTATAAACAAAAAATCGTATGAACTGCTCGTGCAATTAGTGATTTATGGGCACGAGTGATGTTTGAAAGTTCTCAAGAATTGCACTCGCGTTCATACGATTTCCTATACTTATTCGCTGTAATCGAATAAAACGTTAAGACAAAATTGGTCGCAATTGATTCAACTAAGCGGGAGACGCGTAGGCTCCACGCGGGCGCACCGAAACGCCCACGGTTGGAGACTGAGCCTTAGCCTCACATCCGTCATCTCCCCCCTCCAGGAAAATCGGCGACTCTCTTCCCGATTTTTTTGAGGGGAGGAGGCGGATGTACACACGCTAACTGAGCCTAGGAGACGCGCTGAAGACAAAAAAGCCGAAATAAACCGACGTAGAGCCGACGTGTGCCGGAGTACTGACGAAGTAGAACCGAAGTGGTGACGAGGAGAAGAGCCGAAATAGAGTCGAAGTAGAGCCGAACACCGATCGAAAAGAAAACAAATTACCAAATTAAACGAAAAGGAAAACCCAAAGGAAAGCCTACAGGGAGGAACCATACCAACCCTAGGGCCCGACTAATTAATCTAACAAATTATTTATACTAAGTTACGCCGAATCAGAAGTATCTGAAATTCTGCTCGAATTTTGTTGATTAGCTATGTTCATCATTGTATATAAAAGGGTAAGGGTTTGCACCTATAAAACTTTGTTGGGTACACCCCCCACCCCCCCCTGCCGTAAAATTACGAAAATAAGCCCCTCCGTATATAAACCCCTCCGAATATCAGCCCCCCAAATTCGAAGCATATAGTACCCTCAATGAAACATATGCGAAGTAAAAGTCAAAGACCGAATTTATTACAGAATGGCAAATGTAGAAATGTCACGAACTGAGTCGTGTTATGTAGGCCTGTCACCTTTTTATACTAAGCCCTTCAAAAAAAGTCCTTTGAAAAATATAAGCCACAGGGCTTATTTTTGGAATTTTACGGTATATTAAATAAGCCCCCTCCCTCTTCCACATCGGCCTCAAATCGGCCTCAAAAAAAGGCCTCACCAAATCGGCCTCAAATCGGCCTCAGATCAACTCCAAGAACAACAATGCGATGTCTAGAAATATCTTCGTCCATTTTTGCTGTTTTGTGCTGTTGTTGTTGTTGTTGTGGGTTTTTTTTTGTAAGAAAGTTGCCTTGAAACCAAGTGAACCGAGTAGTCGCACTGACGAGGACACGTTTCCCACTTGAGCTCAATTTCACACCCTCTCCCCCGGGCGTAAAAACGCGGAACGTGAATATTCCAGCCGTCAACCTCGGTGAGCATCCGTGGACCGAGCTGCTCTGCATTAAGGCGGGTCAATTGTCAATCGACTAATTTTTAACTTCAAATTCTAATTTTAAAACTACATCAAATCTTCAACATTTCTCATTTTCCTAAATTTTACAACTCCTTTGAGAAAAACTATATCCTCCCAAATATACCCCAAAATCACCAAAAAATTTACAAAACACTCCATAACATGGATTCATGGGATGAGCATAGAGTTTTTGGATTGCTTGAAACGTGAACGAGATATTTCCATTTAACCCATGTTAAGTCGCGGAAAAATGGCATTTAGGTTAAGTAAGTAAGTAAGTAAGTAAGCAACTTTATTTTACGAGGGTAAACACATAACAGTTAAACACTGATAAACTAGTGGCCCTCGATCCTATAGGTATCTAAATTCAAATGGTCTAAAATATAATTTACAAAAATTTAAAATAGTAATTGACTCATTAGCGATGCAAATTCAGTTCAAATCATAGCTGCGTTCTCATTGGACGATTCACACAAAATGCACTACAAAATCCAGCATGGACTGTTAATATTAATAAATGTATTTTCTCGCGTTATAGAATGCACGCTTGTTTGTAGTGCTAGTTCGAATGTGTTGGTATTTCAGTACAGTGGTAATTTATTATAGTTTGTTAGGCTGCGTGAGTATTTTTGATTAGGTATATAAGGCATTTTCCCGCAGGTCAAGTTCACCCGTATCGTTATATTTCTGTCAATTTTGGGCGAAATGGGCAATGATCTTCCGCCATTAGACGTTAACTCCGGAAAATCTAGCCAAGAGAGCGGCCTTTCTGGTGCTGAAACGGTAAATTTAATTTCCCGTCTCCTCGATTCGAAGCTCGACAAGAAACTTACCGAGTTTAAACGTGGTCTCGATCAGAAGGAACTTGAAACTAATTCTCGGATCAAGAAATTGAAAACCGAAGTGAAGGCTTCTAGTAGCTGTTCAATTCGACTTTGTTAGACTCAATTAACATCCAATCATCTGCTGGAGAGGAATTGGCCTCGTGGAGTAAATAAGGAGCTGGAAAACGCTAAAGCTTTGTTGAACAAACGTAACAAAGCGATACGATTTGCAGACAAGAGTCCGGCTGGCTGGACGGCGGTCGAGGAGTACGAATCCGACAAGTTTGCCGACGATTCTGAGGATGAGAAGAAACTTAGATCGGCAGAAAGAAGGGCGCTTTCTAACTGGCTTCGCGCACGGGAGCAAAATGGCACTTCTGGTCAAAACCGCTTCAAATCACAGTTTCCTCAAGAGGCATCTCATGCTGCTGGGAGTCCATATCCCTCAGCTTCTCAGCCTTTTCGTCCCGCGGGCAACAATTTCCTCAGCAGCCCTTTCGTCAACAGCCATTTCGGAACAGACAACCACAGCCTTCCGACAAATGTTTCGCCTGTGGTCAGTTCGGGCATAGGGCAAATTCACCATTTTGCCCAAACTACAGTCACTTGTACCGAAACAGAGCCTTGCCAAGTACCTCCACCACTACCATCAACGAGCAGTGAAGCGGCATTGAACAGGCTTGGATGCAGATGAGTATTCCAATATTTTTATAGATTTATGCTCCTCTTCTGAAGTTGCAAACTATTTGAGCAAAATTGTCGATTTCGACGATTGGAGTGTTAAAGATTCTTATTTCCGGGCTAAATTGATTTGTCGTCTAACTTGAAGTTTTTTTCGTACAATACATCAGTGCGCATTACCGCCGCGGTTGAGTCCGTCTGCGACTATTGTAGGTGATTCCGCGTTTTGTAACATCTCACTACTTGACTGAGCCAGTGCAACTGGAAATAAATCCACTAACCATTTAGGTAGGCTTGGAGGCTTCGGAAAGCTTTCCATCTGAATTTGACGGGCACTGCCTCTCTCCCAGACTCCCTTCGCGCGGCCGTTCTTTTTCGCTTCGTCCCCACTATCCGAGAGCCTGGTGTGACTCGCGTGACTCGAGAGTTTCCGGAGCTCTTGAACGGAGGTCACGCGACGGTCGACCGACGGTACGTCCCAGGTCTAGCTAATAAACATCCACTCCCCTGGCTCCCATTCCTCCTCTGTGTCGATCTGGGAACGAGGCAGTTCATGGGCGTTGTTAGCCTGCGAGCAAGCTATTTCGTTGTCGGGTGTATAAACTTTGCGTGTCTCGAGTTTATTCTCCTTTTGGGTGACTGATAATTCAAGCTCTGCGATCAACGATGTAAGTTGCCGTGTTTTTGATCAGCTGCCATTTCCCTGAGTTGAACCCGAGTTGAAGTTCCTGCGTGGATCACTTCCGCCCAGCGAAGCTAAATTAAAGGATCGGAGTCGTTCAAGACGAGGTTTGTTTTGATTGATCATAATTGCTTCTTTTATGTACATTTCAAAGGAAATTTCCTTCGTTATCTCCAATGTATTACAGCAAACAAACCTTTATCTTAGTCGTATCATAGATGACAACTTCGTAGTTTTAAAATTCCAGAAACAAGAGCACTTTCGCTTTCCACAATAAGCTTAAGCTTAAATATGCGCCATTTGCGTATTAAATTCTCTTTGGAATGTGGTGGAATTTGGTCAGACTTGTCATTCTTTAAGTCCTTATCTGTTTAGCCTAATAGCAGTTGAATTGTGTGTAGTATTTAATGTGTAAATGTTCATAATTTGCATCAAAATGTAACTGTATGTACTGTTAGTAATCATGGATGTAGACTACAATAGGATTTAGGCGTAGGTTATAAAGAATTTTCCGTTTTCCCTTGGGCCCCAGGATGACGCTGAACTACGTACTGAAGCATGACACAAACATGTGTATCAAATGTCATACTTATGCAGTGAGACATAGGGATAAAGAGATTGATATGATTGGTTTGAATTGCAGTTGTTTCGCCCGGACTGAAATACAAGAATGCAGGGTGCAAAGAAAATAATTTTCCAGCTTGCCCAAAGGGCAAGACTAGAACTAGGATGTACTAGCCCAAAAATCATTCTCACTAGCCCGAAAAAAATTTCTCACTCGCATAATTAATTTATAATTTATTGAATTAATTAATTAGTTAATTAATCATAAAAGTATATTTGTAATTTGGTAAGTTTTTATTAACTACCACTTGGTAAGATACTATTCAAACACACAAAACGTCAACAAGGAAAGTTGCCAGCAACAGCGCTTGATTGTGCTATTTACCACCAAAAATATTATTTCTCACCAGAAGGCCTTCAGTTTGGCTCTCTGTAATGTGTTTTTGGTTTAATTTACTTCCAAAGTTATAAACTGGTTTATAGGGTTGTCCCTAAGAAAATTGTTTGGTGATTGATGAAGAAATTCAGCAGGCTGGCTTGTGCCTATCACCAGGGACACAATCCATCGGCATACATGACGTATTTTACGGTTTGCACGGCTCGCAATGCATTATAGGGTGATTTTCAAAATGGCTGCGTGCTGAGTCAAAAGAAACTTTTTGGACGCGTTTTGGCCCATATTTATCACGATGAAAGCAAAACAAACCCTATTGTTTTTTAACTTTTATTTATTGTGACTGATTTTATGGCAAAGTTAGAACTGCAAAAGCATGTTTCCCGGCCGGGCGACTGCCGATCGGTAAGTCTGCGAAAGCCAATCGCCTCCGATCGCGATCATGAGTATAAACACTCGGACGAATTTACAGATCTCTTACAGTACTAATGTAATTTAAATTTCTTTACTTTTCACAAACTAAATGCAGGGCTCGACAAAACCCCCGTCCGGTCGTCCGGGGCAAGTAGATTTTCCTGTCGGGCAAGTAACTTTCTCTGCTCACTTGCCCGACGGGCAAGGGCCCAGGCAAGCCTTCTGCCAACTACATTGTTAAAATGACGATTTTGTGAAACAAAACAGTAAATTTTAAGCACATTTGGTTGGGGTAATCAAGGGTTTTAGATGAAGCTTGACGAAAATTACAACGAAATAGGCTGAAATAGGAAACGCCTACAAACAACTGTGCGTGCGATAAACATACCGTTCGCCAGGCTGGGAAACCTGCTTTTTCAGTTCTAACTTTGCCATAAAATCAGTCACAGAATAAATTAAAGTTAAAAAACAATTTATCTGGTCTTGTTTTGCTTTCATTAAGAGAAATATAGGCCAAAACACGTCAACAAAGATTATTTCAGCTCCACAAGCGGCCATGTTTTAAAATCGCCCCATAATGCATTGCAAGCCGTGCAAACCATTGAATACGTCATGTATGCCGATGGATTGTGTCTCTGGTGAGAGGCACAAGCACAGACATTTTTCTTAGGGGCAACCCTGCAAACCAGTTTGTAACTTTGGAAGTAAATTAAACCAAAAACACATTACAGTACACATAGGTAGAACAGAGACCCAAACTGAAGGCCTAACCCGATATATTTTCGTTTTCTTTGTTTCATGAATAATTAATGAGTTTGAGAACCTGGGCAAGTGGGGAGGTGCCCCGGGCAAGCAAAATTTGAGAGTTGCTTGTCCAAAGGGCAAGCTGGAATTCCAATTTTTTTCGAGCCCTGTAAATGCCCCCACAAAACTTAACTTGCCCGTCGGGCAAGCGAAGGATAGAATCCACTAGCCTGACAGGAAAATCCACTAGCCCCGGGCTATCGGACACGACTTTCTTTGCACGCTGAGAATGAGGAATAATTTATTAGACCTGTGTATTTTGTGGCCCGTTTAAGGTGGCTGAACACAGTTTACAAAACTTTGGAGTATCATCTATGCTTTATTTCGCTTTCTTCTCCAAACCGTTTCAGTGAACGAGCTCAAAGTTGGCAGGATTCAAGATAAGCGTCTGGAGTTAATTGTTACACGTTGCTTAAGTCTATGTTCCGTTACCATGGCAACCAAGCTAGTTATAAAACAACTAAAAATATGTAGTTTTTTTTTTCAGAAAATTCAGTCGTTAGATTTTTCGCATTGTTTGTGTATAATAAACTTGGAAAAAGTCTGACATTTCAACACTGATGTAATAAAGATTTAACAGACAGAATTTGTATTTTTTGTGGTTTAATGTTTTTACATTATGTCTTAGAATAATTCAAAATTCCTCTGTTAAATTTCAGAATTTTTGCAATAGGCCACTTACTGCTCTTCTGAAGTATTTTCTTGCCAAATTCCATGAAATTCTAACGACTGGTTCTTGAAAAATTGTTGCATTTCCGAAAAAAACAACAACACTAAAGCATTCAGTCTAAATTTTTTTATTAAGTACGCATGCGCTGCATTTGAATGGGTTCTCGCGGCAACTATGAAAAACCTGCAAAATGGCTGGGGTTCATATTCCTTTGGAATAACTTAATCTTTAATAACTTATTCCCCAGGGCCTCTCGTTTCGTTCAATAAAGATGCCCAATCAGATCCACTGGCTCTTGATCTTGTCTACTGAGGTGCATGGGGGGACGACGTCCTGTATGCATAATTTCCTGGGTCATTGCCAACAACTCACACGTTTCTCTTGTCATACAAATTCCCCTCAACAAATAGGCAGGAATTGTTACTTCAAAATACTATTAACATAATTTAAACTTATCTGCATAAAACAGGCATCCGTACCTGTACCCAGAAGGATTATATTGTTGTTGTTGTTGAGAATGGTAGAACATGTTTTTTTAATTTCTCCTTTATTTACTTTTAATACATTACTTACAATACATAACTTAATGGTAGAACTTACTGTTTCAGAATCGTTCTGTTCAAAAAGAAAAAACATTCAAAACTCTCGTCATTTTGAAATGTCCCAGCATGTCTGTGGAACAGAACGGGTCATTTCCAAGTTTTTGGACCCATTCCATTCGACGAGTGAAAATTTGAAAACTCAAATTAATTTTTGGCTAAAAGGAAGGTGCCCATTGTTTCCTGAACATCCCAGATATCTCTTCTCGACTTCTGAGAACACGGCAGCATATGCAAATGTTCCCGGCTGATAGTCTGGGATAAATCAGGAAAATAGCAAGCATTTCTATTTTGCCCAATGATGCGTCACAGATTTCTGGATGGTCAGTGATCATTCGACTTATGAAAACATAATTTCTTGATGGTCTTGGATGTCTACAATATGTTTAGCTTGATACCAAAGTTCTATGCTTGGTTCAAGTCTTCATACATTAGCGCTCAAAAAGCAAATTAATGTCCTCCATTAAGTGATCCATGCATAGTGCAAGCACAAGGCAGCCTCCACGATCATTGAAGTACATGACACTTCTTTGCAGACCCTTGGGAAAAACACAATCACCAATTTAATTATTTATTCTTGTTGATTGCCAAGGCCAACAATGTGTTTTATGCTCATATTACCCCGGGGGGGGGGGGGGGGGGGGAGACTCCCATTATAAAAGGTGTCAGGGGTGATCGTCAGAAATTTTGAAAAGAACCCCTAAAAGGTACCAGAATCTCATTTTGTGGGCGTGGCTCCAATTCATTTTCACCCCTAAGAGGTACCAATTCTAAGACAAAACTAGTTCTAGTTCTTGTTTATGCTCCAATGTGATCATTGTTGCATGGCAAGTGTACGAAGTTTGGAAAGATGGCCTTGCATGCCCTACACTCACAAATTTCAAGCGGCCCAGGAAATCTGGGCAGTGTGTGTGGGGGGGGGGGGGGGGGGGGGGGTTATAAAATCTTGCCATCCATGATCAGGGGTGTGTGGATTTTTTCTGGAATAACCCAATGGTCCCAACATTTGCTGCAACAAATGCTGGACAACTGTTGGAGCAAGCTAAGCATATAATGGGCCTATTGATTGTATTGCGTGACATCCTGGCAATTCATGAGAACTGTTTGGTGGCAAAATTTAAAATTCCTGAACAGGGATTTGTACTAACCCCATTTTGTTTTCATTAGGATCAGTGTATTTATTCTTTGATATTTATGCTTTAGGTAATTGCTTTTCTTCATTTTCAGGAATAAATCAACTCTAGCTGTTGATCTGCATTTCTGGTTCCAATGCATAGCTATAGCTGACTGTTTTAGATGAAATTTCATGTGGGGTAAGAATTCAAAGTACATACACATTTTTTTGGTATAAAAGATCAAATTTTATTGTGTAAATAATTACAACAGTATTTAAAATTATGTCAACCTTTTTGTGATGTTAGATTAGCCTACGGATTACAGCAAAGTCGAATTGTGACAAAATAGCGAGAAAAAATAAGTTTGAAACAAAAACATGCAATTGCAAGCGCATGATAGATGTACATGTGTGTGTACAGTGTTACATGCGTTCATTTGCAAAGAATTGGAACAGAAGTGTCATGTATCATTCCCATGTATGTACATTGTAAGGAAAAGTAACATTCAGTTGAATGAAAATTTACGTTTTGAATGAAAGAAAATCGACTCTTAATTAATTCAATCTTTGCAGCGGGATTTTCACTTTCTTCTATTTTTTTCCAGCTTGGTTCCTTGCAAATTATTAGGAGTTTGAAATCAAAATCAAATGAGATACTTGTTTTTCAAGGAGATGAATTCCAAAACGAAATTAAATTAAAGCATTTCGATAATGAAATTAACCAGTTTCAATGAAATTTTTGGAGTCTACTGCAGTTTACTGCATAAGTCCCTTTATTATATTTTTTCTCGCCTGTTAAGGCTTGAAAAAATAAAAACTGACTTGTAAAAATACCCAGCCATATTACACAACTTTCCGCTGAATAACCTTTTTTATTGTACTATAAATCTAGCTGTATATTGCATTAACTTATTAAATCATGTACAAAAATAAATGAACAACACAAGATCGATGTAAATAAATAAAGAAAAAATTTCAATTAATCTAAGTTAGCATTTACAGTCGTAATCACAAATATTAACAGTTGGGTAATGGTACATGCAAGTAATTGGAATGCATTGAGTAATCAATAAGCAACTCACCAAAAGTAATGATCCTCTGAAAGTAGCGACCTCAAGTGTAAATTAACCTTCTGTGAGGGATGACAGATAAATAAATAAATGGGAATTTCTGTGGAAATCCACAGAGTGTCTCTTCTATCCACTGTTTCTGGATCAAATTGGAATTTAGAAATGTTGGTTTTTGTGGAGGGAGGAGAACCAGTCGGAGTACCTGGCGAAAAACCCTCGGGACAAGGATGAGAACCAAAACAAACTCAACCCACATAATTATGATACCAGGTCTGAAATGAAAACCCTCAGGCCAGATTGCATGGTGGGAGGTGAGTGCTCTCACCACTGCACCAAAATACCTGTTGTTTTAATGCTGCAACAGTTGCAAAATGAACTGTGGTGGAACATCCAATGACTCAGTCCATTAGGACTCATGATACCATCTAATAGCAACTGAGAGAGAGTATACAGCTGCCTCTTTTACTGTAAATAGTGTAAAGTAAGACGGTAAAGGACAAAGACTGATTCCAACCAGAAAAAGAATACCGATTTTATTGAGCTGGATCATTATCATGTTTATGTGGTACCAGTTTTAGCTACCGAAAGTAGCAACCCTCTGAAAGTAGTGACCCTCCTAAAGTAGCAACCCCTTGAAATAAGCGACCCTCAGAAAGAAGCGTCCCTCTGAAAGAAGTAACCCTTAGAAAGAAGCGACCCCTCGAAAATGGCAATGCCCCGATAGCAGCGCCTCGAAAGTAGCGACACCCCAATAGTAATGAAAAATAAAATGTAAAAAATTCTTTGTAACGAGTCACAAAATAAACATTCGGCGCTGCAGTCTGGTAGTGTCGGCTTCAAAATTATTTTCTGTAAAGTAAATCAACAGTTTTCCCTCACTCAGCAAGAGATATATTATTACAAAAAAGCGCCACTTTCATAATGTCATTTACTTCACTAGCTTGCAACAAATTGTAGCAACTGCCGATTCGTAGACAATTACAAATGTGCCACACTCGAAATAAGCCGCTTGTCTGTCAGAGTAATTTACCGTGTTGAATTCTCGCATTGGCTTGTAAATTTTCACTCAAACCTATTTTTTTATTCTTCACTCGCGTAGTGCAATTGTGCCTCTGAAATAAGAAGGAATAGCAATTATTTATTTAGTAAATTCCTGTAAGATATTAGAGTAGACAGAGGATGTATTTTGAAATGAAACGAAAACCAAGTGGTTCCGTGTCTGATGGAAAACCCATTCACTGATGTCTGTGGTTTCTGTGGTTAAAGATCTTGAATGTGATTGGTCACAACACAACAACATAATTTTTGGCGTTCACGCTTTTTTTTTTTTTTGACTGTAAAAGTTAATCAATAATTAGTATTGTTAATTGTTAGCCTTGCACAGCTTTTTCCAGTATAAAATTAACATAACTTTGATACTTATTTCACATTTCATATTTTAGTGGTGAGATGTGCAGGAGAAATGGTACAGTCTGAAGTGAATGTAATGCCTCAACAAAGAAGGTATTACTAATTAATATTACCAAAACACAATAAACGTAGTTGTATATATTACTCTTGACTACTACATGTACATGTATTGTCCAATTAAAATGGTCTATTTTGCAAGGTGCTATATTATAATTAATAACAGTGCATGTACAGTGGAACCCGGTTAATATGGACACCAAAGGGACATGAAAAAGTGTCCGTATTATCCGGGTGGCCGTATTTAAGCGGGCTGATATAAGAGAAAATATGTGTCGTCGGGACAAACAAAACTGTCCATAATAACGAATGTCCATAAAGCGGGGTTCCACTGTAATTGCATTATTTTGATGTTCGTTATTATTATCTCCTGCTCAGGGCTGTCATTAGGTTTTGAGTCACCTGTTTCTTTGATCCTCGCACCCATAACAAACTTGTTGCTTAACTTTGTAAGTGAATTATACATGTACCAACAACAACAAGTTCACCAGTAACATCATTAGATCCCATCAAGCATACTCAGCCGTAACAACAAGTGTGTTATTTTTTACGGGTTATGGCCCTTAATGACAACCCTGTCGACTCCACTCTGTCAGATAAATAGTACAGTGGAACCCGGTTAATATGGACACCAAAGGGACATGAAAAAGTGTCTGTATTATCCGGGTGTCCGTATTAAGCAGGCTGATATAAGAGAAAATATGTGTCGTCGGGACAAACGAAACTGTCCGTAATAAGCGGGTGTCCGTATTAACAAGTGTCTGTACTAGGTAGTGAGCATTGTTAATTTTTAGTGTACAGACTGTTTTTCTGTTGTGGCACCTTTTATTTCACAGTTTGTTTCATGCTAGTTAAAAGCATTCTTGTAGCTCCAAACTTTAACAATATAAGATTTGAATACCTGAGATAAATGTAAACTAAAAATCTTTACAACACAAACTAATGAGGAACGAACAATGAAACATAATGTAAATGAATGATTACTTACTAATTATATATTATGATTCCTCAAATTACTAGCTTGAAACACTTGCTCCAGAAAGTAATCACTATTCTTAAAGCAGCTTATTTGACCTCTTTCGTTGTATACTTTGCTTGTAGGGACATCTCTATCTAACAGGTCCAGTTCATTATTACAATGTCAGAGCCTGAAAATATCCGGGCGAACACTTCAAACCTGGGTGACAATGATGACCCACCTCCTCTCAGTATTAAACTTCCAAAGAGGACCAATCTTCCAAGGAAATCAAAGCGTTGGAATGATGGTCATCTCCCAGTTGACATTCTGTTACTGACTGTGGATGATTGTGAGTTCTTGGCATGTTATCATTACTTGAGGAACTCTTTTAAAAGTTATCACAGTTCCCTGGGTTATGTGTTCTTTGGAAACATGGGTGATGATGATGAGGAGGAGCCATTGAAAGTTGCTTTAATAATGAGATCTTCAGGTCCTGGTGACTCTCAAACTGTTGCTAAAAAATGCTGTTACCATACTGAAGCCAAAGCAACTTTTTCTGTTGGCTTCTGCAACAGTCTGGATCACAACAAAGTCAAGCTAGGAGATGTGGTTATATCCTCTAAGCTTGTAACAGATGCCTACAAAACCCCAGTGAGCAGAAATATTGGTAACCTTGTCAGAAATGTGACTGATGGCTGGAAGCCACCATTAGAAAGCCAAGTGCGAGAAGTCAATGTACACCGTGATGGCGTGATTTTGAGTTGTCCAGATCGGGGTAGTGCTGAACAGCAATATAAATTGCACCCTGAGGCGATTGCAGTTGAAATGGAAGGAAAAGGTAAGATTTATTAGCCTGTTCAGCTTAAGTTCAAAAGCTCTAAACTTTTGGCCAAAAAATCAGCATGGTAGACCATAAGACGGGATAATAAGTTGAATGTAAAAACTAAATCTTACTCACATCAGGACTAAATTTACTTTTGTGTTAACTTTGTGTTTTTCTTGATTGTCTTCAAGACTTGCATGTAGTGTACAAAAATGTAGCTGTAGCAGCTAATATTTTCTTTACAATAATCCATTTCAATATATCTGACACATTTCAAAGTCCTCGGCCTAATTGACACCTGTAATAATGTTATAAAGTATGCAATTCCGGTGATTTTGTAGTCCTTAGTATTTAACTTAGGGTGGGTTTAGGTCATGTCTAAAGGCCCTATAGCAGGTTTGTAAATCCATAAAAAGCCCTCAGGTTTGTGTGGAAAGACATGGCATCGAGAATGGCAATACAGTCGAACCCCTATTAAGCGGGGTTCATCATAAATTAGCATAAGGCGTGGTAGAAAATCAAAAGATTAGTGACAACGAAATCACTTCAAGAAACGTGTGTTTTACACCTTCTATTTTGGACCGTTATCTGTCATCAGCTTTTACTGCATGTATTAAATTCATTCTAGCCCATGAGTTTTGTCAATATTTTAATGAAATGTGGTAACTTCAGAGCCATCTTTACCTTCAGTGAGTTCTGTCTTGAAAATGAAAGATTCAGCACTCGAAAGATGTTTTGAAAGTGCCATTTTTTTACGTGTGTATATCGACTGCGTGCTCCCTTTACAGATTTTTCATGTTCCTCTGTGTTTTCTGCTTTGAATCTGCCAATCTGCGATCTTCGAGTGTTCTTTAAGGGATTATCTATTGATTCTGCTATCTCTTGCTTGGTTTCTCTCTTACTCTGTATTATTTGCACATTCATGTTTAAACGAGTCTCGAACTCGTCCGTGATATGTGGTTAAATAAATTACTACTACTTACTACTACTACTTTCTCTGCTTCGTACAAATTTGTTATTATTAGATGCCATGTTGTTTTACTGCAAGCAAGTCACGTGATCTAATATTTGGTACCTGTGCATGTGGTGTAGGTCCGTACTGCATGCAAAAGTATCGATATTACAGCACCAAAATTAGCTAATCCACTGCCTCGTTCAGGTCTTTGCATTGGTCTGGAAGCATTATGTTTTCCCTGTTTAAGATGGCAGAACAGATACATTGTAATTCTAAGACACTGCAGAACTAATGAAAACTTTGCATAATCGAATCAAAATAATCAAAATCGAAAGGCAATTAAATCAAAATTGAATCGAAGGGTAGATGAATCGTTGCAGCCCTACTGCGCTGTAAGATCACCACACCTACAATAAACATTTATGTGCAGAATGTTTCCTTGTTTACGGTATACCTGCACATACATTGTGTTCATTCATTCATTCTTTGTTTTTGTTTGTTTTGTTTTCTTAGGCATTTTTGCAGCAGCCCATGACATGAAATTGGAGTGGGTTGTTGTCAAGGGTGTGTCTGATTTTGGCGTTAGCAGTAGCTCTACACATGAGTCGTGGAAAACATTTGCGTGTTTTATGGCAGCTTCTGTTGTTTCCAACATGTTGAGTGATCCTATTGTTTTTGAACAATGGCCTCACTTTGGAGGTATGTTAAAAAACCTCAGCTATGGTCGTTTAAAGCTGTTTATTTCATAGTTGCTACTTTTTTGCATCTGTGCGATGAATGGAATTGAATAGGGTTCACAAAATAAAATAATATTGAGTCTGAAACAGTGATCAGTGAATTGATTAATATCAAATAATTTTTAATAAATTTCTCAGTTGCCAAATGAATGAAGGTTTGAGTAAATTATGACAAAACCAGTTTGTGTTTACCGTAAACACCGGCGTATAAGTCGCACTCGCAGATAAGCCGCACCCCGAGTTTAGAAGCTCAAATTTTGGGAAAAAAATAAAAACTAAAAAAGTTCACAGTCAAGTCTTAATAATAAAGATGAATGCTATCAATCGTATCGAGTGTTCAAAGTTTGTATCAATCGTTCGCGTTGATCATGTTTTAATAGTTTCTTTTACACTTAATTTCAATGTGAAGGGCATGAACACCTACTGGCTGGCACATGATTGTTCTCTCCAAGGAATTTTTTTGTCATCATTTCTCCATTCAAGTTAGTTTTTTTAGGGAAGTTTCCGTGTCAACACAAAAGCATTCTTCATTGCGTCAAGAGCTTGGTAACCAGGCATTTCATCGGCACCTTGCCGTGTCAGGCCTGGGGCGAGGAAAATAAATATGGTTTACAGTAAGGTTTACAGTGCCTTGTTTGTGTTTGTTCGCTTGTCAAATGGAGAAGTTTGAGTTCTCTTCGGCTGTTCGTGGTTATCACCCATTCACGTCTACAAAGATGTCTTTAAGCCATTACTCATTGCTCAAAGGGAGTTTGAGAACAAATTCAACAATTTGCCATTATACATCCTCGGCAACACTGCAAACAACCAGTCTGATCTCGCTCTCTTATAATTATTGTTTTGTGTTGTAAGCTTATGTTTTGGTGTAAAAAGTGTCGATTGGGAAAATTTACAGAACCTTCTATAGATGTTCTCGCAGATAAGCCACACCCTCGATTTGGAATGAAATTTCTGGGGAAAAAGGTGTGGCTGCCGGTGTTTACGGTATATTCTTTAATTGAATTTTGGATTGTTCAAAATTTTATACCAGTTGCTATTTCAGTATTGACACATGAAAAAAGGTTTCATATCATTTCATTAGTGTGCCGTATCCAATTTCTGTACTTGCCTTCTTTCTGTTTTCCCTTACAGTTATGCGGCTGCATCTGCTTTCACCTTTTACGTGTCTGTGACCTAGCCTTAATATATTCCTGTCTGCATTCAACTTTTAAGTGCCTTATATTAGCCTTGATATATTCCTGTTAGTGTTATTTGTTATTGTTTCATTACTCTTTTGCTTACACTGACTGTCACCCATCCTTACAAAACTGTCTTGTTTTTGCTAGCTTGTAGAATTTTACCCAGAAAAATGTTATAAGCAAACATTTCAGTTTGCCAGAATCATAGCAGTCGATGTTAAAACCATTGCAGTTTTGGGCTGTTAATGAAAGTGATGACAAAATTAGATATTAAATAACAAAAAATATAGGAATGAATAATATATAATGGGAAAGAGGAAGAAGGATTTAAGTTTTTTGAAAAACAGTTTAGGTGTAATTATTATGACTGTATATCACTATAGCACAGCACACTCTGACATGTTTTTCTCATTGCAGAGGAGAGTAGTTCAACCATTACCAGTACATCAAAGAGAGACTTGCCATTTTCTAGTTCTGAGGATGCTACATGTAAACGAACGAAGCTCGTGACTTCAGACCTTGCAGGTAATATTTTCATGCAATCAAGGGCAATCTGTTTGGCATGTTAGTAGTAGTAGCACATTATTTTAACTCTTGCTCCCGCCTCGATTAGTTTTGTAACTAGCAGCGGGGGCAAGCACTTTTGTAAATTTCATATTTAAAATGAATAAAGTTGTTGTTGTTGTACTCCGTCAAAATTGTTGAATAAAAAGCTATTTCTATATTTAAATTATGATCTATGCTGGCCAGTGTCAGTTGTTGACATCAGTAATTCAAAGGCATTTTTAGGCAGTTATTTTGTCCAAACCCTCTATATCCTCCACAGATTATGGGATTACCGTAAAATTTTGATTTAGCACCCGGTAGCTTGTGAGCAGGTGTTTTATTTGGGTTTTCTACGAGTGGCAAAGCCAGCAGGGGGAATGGGGCGAGAAAAAGACAGCTCTCTTTTCTTTTCGCTGGCTCATAACTCGTGCCTTCCCTGCTCACACAAAACCCAAACAAGAGAGACTGCTCACAGGCTAAGCACCAGGGAGCTAATATATTAGATTTTGGTAGCTCAAAGGAGGGCACTTATTCAGGACGGGGCGCTTATTTTATTTTTTACCTTGACATATCTGAAGTGCTCAAACTACAAACCATTCATGAACTTGGTGAAATCTGCTCTAATGGTTGTAAATCAACTATAAACAAGCAAAACTAATTGTTAGAACTCAACTCAAAATTAAGCTAAACTTGCTGTACTCTGTGCATATTGGAAGAAGAGATCATAATTTATTGTCAAGTGCACTTATCGGATTAGAGGGCGTTTATTAGAAGAGGGACGCTTAAATATATATATTGGAATAGGGGCGGTTACTAGAAAAACACCTTCAAATAGGGGGGAGGGGGTTAATTTAGGGGGACACTTATTGGAAGGAGGGCATTACGGTACTCTACAATACGATGAGAAACCTTTTCTTGCATATGCCGTCCAGCGTATCTCGCACATTATTTTGGAGTAAAATGAACGAATGACTGTTTCTATGTACCTTTTCAGAGAAACAGCAAAACTAGTGAAATTGATCAATGCTAGATTTCCAACTGCAAATCTTATTTGAAACTTTGTGATCTTTGAGTGATTTGACACATACTTATAGAGCAAGAGAAGTACCGGCCGAGGCTGACAATCAGTTCAAAATAGAGGAATGTGAATTGAGCGAACTTATTGCATGACCAATGTGGTCTTGTGCTAGTCACTCTATAGAGTACAATTCTGTGATCAGCAAGGTCAAATTGTGTTTTCATTGGACATGTATTTTTTTAATTACTGAGCAGTTTCTGTGAGTTTTAAATCAAATCGAGCTTGAGAAATGATAGTTGTATGATAAAACACTTATTTATTGGACGTGAACATTGTAAAATCCCATTCCTGTCCAATTCAATTCAAGCCAATTACAAAATTTGTAACTTTTTGTCGTCACTATCATTCACTGTAACAGCCTTTGATTTGTTTAATTGAATAGGTTTCACAAAATAATAGTGAACAGTGATCAGTGAATTGATTAATATAAAATAATTAAATTTCTGAGTTACCAGATATATAAATGAAGCTTAGAGTAAATTTTGACAAAACCTAGTCTTTAATAATTTTGGATTGTACAAAATTTTATAACAGGGCGCTCCCACTCTCTGTATTCCCTTATAATTATGCTGCTGTATAAAATTATATACTAAATAACAAAATAATATAGGAAGAAGGATGTTTTTTTTAAGAAGTTCAAAACAGTTTAGGTGTATATTTTATCCCAATGCATGTTTAATAGCGCAGCACAATTTGACATGTTTTTCTCATTGCAGAGGAGGGTAGTTCAACCAATACATCAAAGAGAGACTTGCCACTTTCCAGTTCTCAGGATGATAAAGGAAGGAAGCGTGGGACTTCAGACCTTGCAGGTAATATTTTCATGTGATCAAGGGCAACATGTTAGTTGTTATATGCTGCTGTTTTGCATTCACCTTGTAAGTGCCCTAGCCTTGACATATTCTTGTTGGTGATATTGGTTAAATTCAGTTTAAATACTCTTTTGTTTACACTGTCACCCATCTTGTGTTTGCAATTTTTTTACAGAATTCAGTTACTCAGAAAAATGTTAAGCAAGCATTTTAGTCTGCCAGGATCATAGACATAATATCAGTCAATTTTAAAACCATTGCAGTTTTGGGCTGTTGATGAAAGCGGCGACAAAATTATGTATTAAATAACAAAAAAAATATAAGGAAAAGAGAGTTTAATTTTTAGCAAGTTCAAAACAGTTTAGGTGTATATAATATTATATCACAATGTTTAATAGCGCAGAATAATTTGACATGTTTTTCTCCTTGCAGAGAGAGACTTGCCACTTTCCAGTTCTCAGGATGCGAAAGGAAGGAAGCGTGCAACTTCAGACCCTACAGGTAATATTTTCATGTGATCAAGGGCAACCTGTTTGACTTGCTGGGAAGTCTTTGCTACAAGTTTCATGATCAAAGTCTCCTTCAGTCCTCTCCTTCAGGACTGAAGGAGACTAGGCATCCTGGGGTCTTTGCCATAAGCTCAGCATCATCTGTGATGCATGTGGTGTGATGATGTTGCTGTTCATAAAAAGATATAAAACTGTTTTTTTGCCACAAGTTTCATGATCATTGATTGAGTTGAATTGCTTGATCAGGATGAAGATATGCATGTACTTTATGACTCGAGTCAAACATGGTCCCGTCTAGGTCCCCTCTCAGTATTGAATGAGTAACCAACTGCCTGTTGTTTTACCTGTAAATAGTGTTTTTACAATCCAGTTTACACTTATACTCCGTTTAGGCAGTAAGCAACAACTCCGAAAGCTTCCCGTCCACTTGCGCACCACTTCAGTTTTGTCTAATATTAGCCCCCCTTGTCTATAAAATCTGCACTCAAAAGCCCCTCAGCCCCCCCCCCCCTGCCCTCCCCCCAAAAAAATAGAAAATAAATAAATAAAGCCTCCTCCTACCGCCCTTTCCTCAGTCTCCTTTCTTATCACTTTCTTACCTTTGTTGTTCATAATCAGATGTCAAAAAGTGTCGAGAGTGGAACTTTCAATCATACTTGATCAGTGGAAGTAAAGTACTCAACTCCCCATTTTGTTTTTGTTTTTACAGAACCCTTCAACCTTGCGGAGTGCCAAAAACAGCTGCAGTATTTTTATAACACCATGGATAAGGTCAAGCTCGTCCCATGGGACCCAAGCTCTGCCGTTCATATTAAAGATATATACACAAACTTATCTTGGGTAAGAGATGACAGGACGCCAAAAGGGGCTACGGAAAAGAAACTTGAAGATTACAGAGAAATACTACACGGCGATGAGCATCATTCCAACCCAAACCGAATTCTGGTCGGTGGCCGGCCAGGAATTGGAAAATCCATGTTTTCTAAAAAAGCTGCTTTCGACTGGTCACAACAGATGAAAGAAATCCTATCGAAGTTTGATCTTGTGCTTCGTATTGCATTGCGAGATGTGTGTAATTTGCACGATATCCGTGATGTTTTAAGGGCTTCTAAACTGCTGGCTGGCGATAGCAAAATTTCAATTGATAGTCTCTATGAATACATACTTCAGAATCAAGAAAAGGTGTTACTCATTTTGGATGGCTATGATGAGTACAGCTGTACAGGAGAACAATCGCCTATCCGTGACATCTGGGAGGGCACGCTACTGAGGCATTGTCAAGTCATTCTCACAACGAGGGATGTGGAAGCCGATGAGGTTAAAAACCACAGCCACGTTCAGTTTAAGATTAATGGCTTCGATAGCGAAGATCAAGTCAAAGCGTTTGCAAGCAAGTTTCTGAAAGGTGAAGAAGATGTTGACGAGCTTGTAGAATACTTGAAGGAAAAAGATCTCATGGGCATGGCGGAAATACCTCTTCTCCTGCTAATGTTGTGTTTAATCTGGCAGGAGAAACATCATACAGGGCTGCCAACATCACGCGCCGACATTTACACAAATTTTATTCAGACTTTGCTTGATCACATGATCGCAAAAGATGCTGATTCAAAGCAATTTAAAGATGTAGACGACTACAATGAAGAGCTCTGTAAATTAGGAAAACTTGCATTTGATGCACTTTTGCGAGATTCCCTCGTTATTCATTGTAGCGAATTGCCCGACGACAATTTTGTTCAGAAACTAAGTGAAGCGGGATTGTGTCAAATTCTGAATCTTTCAGGCCGCTTGAATCGCGGTAAGGGTGTATATTTCATCCACAAGTCCATACAGGAATTCCTGGCAGCTTGGTATCTCAAAGAGGAACTGTTGTCTAGAAAAGATGAAAATACAACTTGCCTATCCAAAGTTGACTCATTTGAAAAGACTGTCAAGATGATCGAAGTTTTCAAATTTGCCCTTGAGCTGTCAGCAGATGCTGCGTGCACAATTGTAAATCATCTGGGGATGATAGGAAACAAGGAAGGGCTGATAGAGTACACCTTCACTGAGACACCTTATGATAAAGATTTGTCGAACGATCAAAGACAATTTCTAACTTTTATTTCACACAGCTTTTTCTGCTGCACAGCCGAGAAGAGACAAGATCTCTACACCGTGTTTCTGTCTTACGTTGGAGGTGTTTTATTACTTGATTCTGACCAGCTGCATAGTGTTGCCAATGAACACTTGCTGAAATCTGCCGAGTCACCAAAGTTTATCTTTTTCTCCAGTGACAAGCATTCAGAACAAGGCTATCGTGACTTGATCACTGTAACGGAAGATTTAAACGCTGTTGTTGTCAGCTGTTCGGGCGAAATGAAAGCCGCGGATCTTTTAAAGAAGCATCCATTCCGTCGATTAGATGAGTTTTTCTTGAAGAAAGAAGAGGAAATGAAACTTTATATTGATAAAATTTATAAAGATCATGGGGTGACTTACACGCTAACATTTCCCATTGAAATGCTGAAGGAGCTCATCTCGTCACCAAAGTCTACTCAGACGAAGAAGAAGCCTGTTGGTGATCAGTCAAATGAACAAGACAACAGAACTGCTTTGTGTTTGACTGAGAACATTGATATCACTTCTGGTTCAACTCGACATTGTCTCTCCTGTGTCAGGGTTATTACTATTTTTGATATAGAAAGGCAAGAGATGGAGACGCTCATTGAGGTATTACCTTTTGTGACTTCTCCACGAGAGATAGCCATTTATGGTAAATCTGGTGAATTTACCCATGATGCTGTAGAGACTCTAGTCTCCCGTATTAACTTTACAAACAGACTTGATAAATTATTTCTTCACGATATCAATTTGACAGCCAAGCCTGCTGCTGTCATCGCCAGATCTCTGTCCCAGGCTCCTAAGTTGCGTCTGCTCGACTTGTCATATAACCGGCCTCTTGGTGAAGCAGTAAGTGATCTCACGCGACATCTCAGCTGTGTTCCTCACCTGGAGTCGCTGTACCTTTATGAAGTTAAGATGACAAAGAAACAAGTGAATGATTTGACTGCAGCTGTACGTCAGAGCAATATCTCCGAAGTCGAGTCGTCTTACCACGTAAGTTTTGTGATTTTGTTGCTATTTGTTTCTATTGTTCGCCATTATACTGTAATAATACGTAGCTCTTATTTACGCGAATTTATATTTTCCTTGTTTTGGGGAACAAACGCGAGATTTCTTTTGACAGTGAACGACAAGGATAAAGTTTAGCAGACAAACGTTTTGTAAATCAGTTCAAATTAATTATGAAAGTGAAAATTCAAACTCGTTAAACTTTAATATTGCATTGTCGGATATCGGGATGCAAATCTATTTTAGATTTTACTGCTTACATTGTTGGTTCTCTACTGTTTCCCTTTCTGTTTTGCTTCTGCAGTACTTTGCAGTTCTAATATTTGTCTGAGACTCGTTACGTTTTACGTTGCTCGTGCAACGTTTGTAATTCACCGTGCCATGCAATGTCGTCAGGGTTAAACGTCATTCAGGAGGGAGGGTGAAAAAATTATATTACTGTAATTTTAAAGCAATTGCATTTGCTGTTTGCGCTTTGCTTACCGATTTTAGTGACGTGTATTAGCCGTTTTGGGACAGAATACTGAGTTTGTGCTTGGTGAATGATTTTTAGTGGTATTGTTCCAAGGCATGGCTACTTTTATCGGTAACAAAAGCACGGGCAAATTTAGTTCCTGCTTGTATTTTCCACTTGAAGCCATAGGAAGTAAAATTTATAATTCATAACGGTAGAAAATAGCCGGGCAATATTTCTCAAATAGCGTTTAATACACTGATGTGAAATAGCTTTGCAAAATGAAATACCATTGAAAAGCAAACCACATGGCGGAAAACTGTTGGCTTTCCAGTTGCAAATAAATTCAAGTGAAAGTTGAACGCTAACATTCATAGAAAAAGTTACGAGTGCTGACGTTCTAAAAGTACTAAAACGCTTTGACAAACTAAACTATATACTTTATTCATTGTTAAAATCATTCATTCGGTAAATTTGGAAATATAGCTCTTTGAAATTAAAGAAAAATAAAGGAACCCATTTAAAAGAAATTTGTTTACGTCAGAAGAACCTTGTTGTGAAAGATAAAATTTATGATGATTTTCTCTTACAATTTGAACAAAAAACGCTTGTAAGATTTTGCTGTAACGGTCCTTAAGTTTCGGGTGGGCGGCAGTAGTTTTTAACATGTTCAAAAGTCCTTTCAAGGAGAAACTGAACGGAAGGGTTTTACTTGATTTCAAGGACAATTTTCTTTACTGTCCTTGAAGTAGAAAATTTAAGAAATCTATCGCTAGGTTTTTGAAACTGGTGGGAATAGTTTAAGGGAAACTGTCCTGATTTTAGCATGATTTTGGGAAGCTCAGAAACATATCTAGATCATAGGAAGTTGAACAAAAATGGTTTGATTCTGTAGAATAGCACTCGACAAATGACAGGAACCCATTAGGAAGTGTGAGGATGACAAACGACAGCGAGGATGGAAATGGATTGTAATATGGATTTTTGAAAAAACGTCAGGATGTCAGTTTTTCAAAGTTTCAAATTTGGCTCGGAAATCTTTGAAATTTTGCCAAAATTTTGTTGCAGTATGGAATTTCTTGAAGAAATTGCTTTTTATCATTTAGTTAGAGTTTACTAAGTTCTTATTTGATAGATTTAGGGACCATTTCGTGCAGTCAAACCTCCGCCTAGAGAGTCAGACATGAGCGGACATAAAACTGTGTTCCGGATAATTTCTTTGCGAAAATACAACACTTGAAATCTCTGTATAATCGCAGCGATCGTTGCCATCATGATCGCTGCGATCCTTGCGATCGTTGAGATCATATAAAAACTGCACGATCGCAGAGATATAAATTTGGCTATATCGCAACGGTCGCAATGTTTTATGGTTTCCATATGAATATGATCGCAAGGATTTTTCTGCGATCGTTGCGATAATATGGAAACCAGGCTTCAGCAGACACTTCTAGACACGTAGTCGACACGTAGTCGCGGTTTCAACGATATTCATCACATGCAATAGAAATGAACAAATTTAGTAATGTCAACCACATCTCTGTACAGCAGAGGCAGTAATCTTTTATTTTATTTTAAAGGAATGACTTTTTCTCGCTTTACCTTTCTTCGCACGGCACTAGCTCCACTCAAAGTTTTCATAATGTGCATATATAACGTAGTCTACTGTGTGTGATGGATCGATGTAAGGAATAGTTGTATTGGAAAGGGGTGCAAGTTTGCGGCAATGTTTAATTTAGGGAGCTATGTCACGATATCAATTGTTGAAAATTACCTTTAAAACAAAGGAAACCTCAAAATAATAACTTACTATGATTATGAACTTGAAAAATTTAAGCTACATGTTGCAAGATGCGCCATCCGGGGGACAATACCACACGGCTTTCGGCAGTAATTGAACATGCAAATGACGAAATGTTTGATTGAATACTAGAGTTATATAAAGTTCAAACGTACTTGATGGCTTCCACTCAATACAACGAGAGCACTATGTATCCACTAGGTAGTAGACGATGTGATCTGTCTCGGAACTAGTAAGGCTATTTATTCCCTGGCCAGTCACGGCTTGTTAATGTAGATTAGCGCAGATCAGATGTGTGGTTTGATGAGCATATACTAGCTATGAAATATTCAGAAGACGTCCTCTCTCGCTGGTGCAGTGATTTCTTTGGACTTTTTATTATATATATTTTTTATTCTGCAAGTGGCTCTTAGTCAGCTAACTTTGATCTGAATCCCTTCTGAAAGGTGACCAGAAATCTTAAAATGACAATACAATGTTTGTAACGAAATATAAACAATCGGGTCGCAATTCTAGATATCTTCCACATTCATTGTTGTTAGAAAAAAAATTGATGGGCGTCAAAGCAACATTGATTCGGGAGGTGTATCATGAACTATAATTTTCGGAAGAACTTGAAACTTCACGCAAAACCGCCGGTGGTTAGTCATATGGCATCGTACTGCATCTCTAATCTCTCTAATCTTTTAACTTGTGCCGCACTGACAGAAGTCGTCACGTAATGAAGTGTTATTTCGAGATTCTTTCGGAATATGAAAAATTTAGCTGACCTCAGTAATTATGTATTCAGTGTAGTTTCACCAATAACCTGATTCTCAGACGGTCCAAGATCAGTCGCTCTCACTCTTTCCTCTTGCGACCAATCTCGGACCGTCTGAGAATCAGGCTACCATACCAAGAGAGGATGATCTAATTGGGTCTCTTGTAATGATAACTTTTTTAAATCTATTTTTTAATTCTCAGTCCACAGCTGAGCTATTTTAAGAGCGCTACCTGATTGGTCAGTTCGAGTAACGTATGTCGGAGCCTCGATAAATCAGAAGGAAATAAAAATAACTTTCACAGCATAGCGAGAAACTATTAATAGATTTCAAAAAATATCATGGGTCACGGGGAATCCTTCTCTTAGATCATCCTCTCTTGACCATACCTACAAAGATGAAATTTTGCAAAAGCGTTTTAATAGAAAAGCTGTTTTTATCACGAGTTAATGGTCAGGTTTGTTTTTCGTTTAACAAATAACTGGTCGTACAGGTTTCAACAGCGTTTTTCTCAACAAGTAATGGCCAGTGTGTGTGCTTAGAGAGGATTGTGTTTAACACTGTTTTGTGATTTATGACAGGATGGGTTGAAAGGGAACCTCAAACATGAACATGAATGGCCAACAGAGGAGGACTGGAATATGTCTAGTTCAGAGTCTAGTTCAGAGGACGAGTCAAACGCTGGGTCATCAACTGGATCCGAGACTGAACAAGAGGACGAGTAGCAGACTGGAGAAGAGGAAATAGTGACGTGACCAACAGAAGAAGAGCAGATCAATACAGCTGGAAAGCATTGTTAGAAATCTACACACCTAGACCGAAAGGTAGTATGGGTAGTTTCAGTCTGGACTGTAACTAAGTGACATCTCAGTGACGTAATCAAACACGGGAACACTTTAGTATGAAGCTGGACAATGGAAACAGTTTGTAGAATCATAGGCTTAGCATTTCTTTTCTCGTAAAAGATTTGATTCAAGATCTTTAAAGATATTTTTCTGTCGGTCTGTAGTAAGGCTGACTGCATTATCTTAGTATTTGATAGACTGCAAAACAGTCGTATTTTTCGCGTTACGATTCATACGCGCGTGGTCTTCGAATGAAAGGTCTGGAGCGAGTGTGAAAACGGAGAGTAGGACTGGGGAGAGACGCTGAAAAATACGACTGTCGGCTTTCCATACAACGAATTCGTTCGAATTTCCCGTTGCTCCAGGAACGGGAAATTCCCATTGGTTGAATTTTGACGCTACCTGTCAACAAAGTGTTCATCGAACCTCATCAGAGATATTCGAAGCCGTGTCAATTTCACGTAAAACGAGCTCTTCGTAGAATTTGCATAATTTACGACAACTGAAGTTTCGGCGGGTCTAAAATGGGTCTGTTCCGTTGTGGAACGCGTTCTGTTCCGGGAAGATCTGGCAGAAAATTTTCCTTGTCCTAGGAGCCTAATGTCAGAGAACGACGAGCTTAAGCTTCCTTTAATGGCTGCTGTTCGGGAAATAATAATGATGGCGCTACAATAGCTCTGTTGATACACGCGCGCACTTTTATGGAGATGTCGGAAATTTACCGGGGATATTTACTCCTTCGTTTCAATCTCAAACCGTCCTCCTCTCAAGTTGCGGCGTCGTGATCAGTAGCGATGGTAAAAGTTTGATTGCTCTTATTTAATTTCTCTTTTAAAATTTGCGAACACAGAGCATAGGGCACACGGTGAGCAAACTCTCAACGAAAAGATAGTTCCTTCTTCAAATTGAAGCGACAGATCGACTTTGATAACCTCGGTCAAAGGCTGCAACGTTTTTCCAATTCTTTGGGGCTCGGCAAGTATGTTTTCTGTGGATATCCATTTAGTTTTAAAATGTCCAAATATTAATTGCGATACAAATCTGCCATTGTAGCTCATTGTTTGGCGCGCTCATTACGTGTACTCTTATTATTTTTCCCTCTTCGCGAGGCGGGTTTCTTCAGTGTTGTTTGATTCATCCGACCGATTTCTCTTCAAACAGAACACTTCCTACATTTTACAGGCAATATAGAACCAAAATTAATCCTCAAGACTCTCGTTGACATCAACACTGAAGAGCGAACTTGGACAAACAAAAAATGTGGTTGGAGCTGTCAAGTATTTTTAACACCTCAGCGATATTATTTGAACCCCCGGTCAGAACGAATTCGTTGTATGGAATGCTAGCCTGCGTAGCAAGCGTTCCTGTACGAACGAAGAGCTTTTTCCGCGATCGAAGAGCTTTTTCTGCATTTTGGCCGCGCGAAAATTGGGGCGAGAGCAAAAAAGTCGCTCGGGTGGGTGGGGGAGGGGGTGGGGGTTGGCGCTGAGGGAACGCTTGCAAGCGAACCCATGATTCTCAAAAACGCCCACCGATTTTTCACGGTTGATTTCATTCGTTGATTGACAGCCTTGTCAACAAATTAGCCAATAACAGATTACGGATGTAAAATTACACCCTAAATAAATAAAATGTCTGGAAAAATGCTCCTAGTCGGAGCCGCGACAGTTGGAACTGCGATATCGATCGCTGCAGAGTTTGTCGGTGTCATTTCAAAGTAAAATTTGGAACTGCATCTCAGCCAGGAAAACCTGGTTATATTTCAGTTCAGAAAATATTTTCAAACCATCGAAAAGAAAGGAGAAATCCTTGCCGATACTGAAGTTGTGTTGACTGTGTTTAAAAACACAAAATAATCCTTGCGCTCGCAAAATTAGAAATTTAAATTTGGGGACACTACGAACTCGCACATAGTTCGATAGGTAGCCAGGCTGCTGCTTGCAAAACTCCACCGAAGCAGAGCATCATCATAACGTCTCCAAGCGGCTGCTCGAAACGCCACCGGCCGGGCAGCAGTCTTTGTCGCAAAACTGTTCGTGTCTATTCTCCGTCTCACAAAAAGCTTCTCGGAAGACGTTTCAGTACAATTTGCAACCACAGAACAGTCACAGCAAATGGACGATTAACCAACTGATGGGACACTTCTAAAGTAGTGTAGATGATTCTACCGGCACAGTGACAACAAGAATTCCTCACGAGGAGGAAATATTGGCAAGCGGCCGCAAATTGCAACAAAAAACGTGACTAAAAGTGTTTCTAAAACCCATTCAAATGGCGCTGAACTTCTGCAGACAGACATACTAGTAAACGAGACCAGGTTTCATGTTATCTACTTTATTAAAATATTGTAGTATCACAACTTACTACTATCAGGCTACTATCAATAGTATAAATTCACAGAGCAATTCACAGGGCAAACCATATTTAGTTTTTAAATACAATGTTAAACAGCGGCGAACAAGCTTACCTCAGCCCCGTCCAGGTTTACACGGTAAAACGGCTTTCGTCTACAATATACGCAGCCAAATTTTCGTTAAATAAGGAATCTTGAATTGATAAAACGCTTATCCATGGCGGCTTCCAACTGACGCGTAAACAATGTTGAATTTCCCTTGGTGTATTATCGTCCAAACAGTCCAGTTTTTCATTTAAATCGCACGCCGTCATCCCCATAGAATTAACCTCTACTACTTGATGATCACGGATGATGCTTTGTAATGTTCGCACTCCGCACATTAAAACAAACAACTGAAAAATTAGACTCTTGCCGAATCCTGTTGGCAATACGGCCATTACATCTTTACCGTTAAACAGATGACGCAGTGCCCTTTCTTGTTCGGTTTTCAGAGTAAAAGCGAGCCCCGCTGCGCTCAGCTCTGAAAGAACTTCGCTCAAGCACGATTCGAAATCTACGACATCCGACATTTGATCTTTTACTTTGATCTCAAGTCACGCTCGAACCTTTTTGCGCGAACATTTGACATTTGACAACTACTTGTCAAACTTGTCAATCAACGTGACCACGCCGCACCAATCAGAAGCCCCGTTCGCCCACGAACGGGTTTTTGAGAATCATGGGGTTCGCTTGCAAGCGTTCCCTCAGCGCCAACCCCTTCCCTACCCCCTCCCCCCCCCTCCGTCTTTTTTGCTCTCGCCCCAATTTTCGCGCGGCCAAAATGCAGAAAAAGTTCTTCGATCGCGGAAAAAGCTTTTCGTTCGTACAGGAACGCTTGCTACGCAGGCTAATGGAATGCCGACAGTCGTTATTTTTCTCGCCTCACCCGCCCTGCGGGCGCGCGAGGCTTGCGCGCTTCGCGCGCGAGGATCACGCTTACGGCGCTTCGCGCCTTATTGAGGCGGAAAAATAACGACTGTTTTGCAGTCTAAGTATTTGACGATAACTGTGCAAAATGTTCCAATTCATAAGGAACTAAAATGAGCTCACAACATCGAAATTAAAAAAACGTTTCAGGGAAATTATTATAAATTTGAAATTATGTATGTCGTAAATGCTCTGGTAAGAAATTTAATTTAAATATATTGCAATGGCTCTTTTTGGTGACTGTTTTTCTCACTGTAAACAATCGTTGCTATAGGCGTTGCTATGTAAAAATTGTCTACAACTGTACATATTCCTTAAATTTTACAGAACACAAGGCAAAAATACAGCAAAATCAATTCAGAATATGTTTTGCAAGTGTTCAGAGGTTTCAAATGTTAATGTTTCAGAGAAATGACTTTTGCATCGGAAGCTTGACATTGTAGGGTACCATACAAATTGTGAATGAAACTTAGCCATAGAGGACATATCTTTGACATTTTAATGCCATCGTCAATATTTACAAAGTTGGAAAACGGTTAATAAATACCTGTGTGAATTAACGATGATAGAGGGAATGAGAATACAGAAACTAATTAAAAAGATGCTATCGTGAGAACTGACGGCCACTTTGGGATTAAATAATATAGTGACAATGTTTTGTACGAATCCATCTTTATGCTCAGTTTAGTTTCAGTATTAGCGTTCCCTTTAGTCTTTGCTAATTTGAAACTACAGTCGAAACTCCCGTAAGCGGTCACCCTCTGGATGCAGAAAGAATGTCCGCAAGTGGAGCTGGCCGCTTACGGGAATGTGTAAATACAGCGTTTGTACGACCTTGAATTGAATCGGGTTTTGTCAAGGCGGCCATTAGTCAGTAGAGCTGTCCGCTTACTAGAGTGTCCGTTCAGAGAGATATTAGACTTGATAATGATGTCAGGATAGCCTTTTCCATGCTCTCAGTTAGCGGGGACAAGCGAAAAAGCGAGTAAGCGAAGGAAAAAAACGAAGACAGGATGACAGAAATGTTGTCAAAGCTTATATTGTCCATCGCAAAGATTAAACAGTGATACTATGCGCGCTCTGATTGGCTCAGAACCATTAAAAAAATAAAAATAAAGAACTTTCTTTAAGTGTCAGAGGATTTAGCACTGCTGTACTAATTGTGGACACTGTAAATGAATGAACAAACAAATATTGCAAATTATTTACGATAACTGTATGGAAACAGAGAAAATTGCTTCGGGCTTTCATTTCATAAAAAAACAATAGAAAACGTTTCCCCTGTGTTTCCATAGTGTTTTTAATATGGTAACACTCGTGAAAGCTTGGGAGAACGAGAAATGCTGCCGCCTATTTGGTATATGGTAACACGAATGGATGTTTGGGAAAACGAGAAAACTGTTTAAGGAAAGAAAGAGTTACGATTTCTTTTATAAAATAAATGAAAAGAATAATTTTCTGTTTTCATTGAGTTATGGTAAAAGCCTTTCAACCAATCACAGTGCTCGTATTATCGTGTTTATTACGTCATCATTTATTCTAGAACTTGTCGTAGCAGCCTCCGCCACTGTATATCAGGATCATTGTAAACAACAAACTTAGCATAAAGGTGATTTTTTACAATCAGTACATTAGTGTTATTGAACCTATATATATTTAGACAAGTGGGGGGCTTTACACAGCCCCTCCCCTGCACGGTCCCTGTATGCTCATATCATGAATCTATGTTATGGGGTGTTGTAAATTTTTGGGTGATTTTTGAAATCTTATTATTAGTTTGCAGTAATTTTCTTTTAAACAAACCTATTAAAGTATTTTGTCTAACTTATGGACGAGTTCATCTTGTGTTTGTAGTTCACTGTGCAGGCAGTTTGGGGCGAGTTACCACCATGATAAGAACGAGAAGTACTGGGACGAGTGAATGAACTATATTTCATATAGACTACAAGCAGTCCCTCATTTTTCTCAGGGATAGTCGAGTGGGAGAGCACGCGAGCGCGCGCGAAAATCACTTCGAGGAGACACGACGCACGGCACGTGCTCTCCTACTCGACTATCCCTGAGGAAAATGAGGGACTGCTCGTAGTATATATTAAATGTTTCTAAAAGTATCGGTAATGATCATTCCTCTACAAGAAAACTAGCCTGCGTAGCAGTCGTTTACTTTCCGAGAGCGTGGGAGGCGCGCGACAGCGCGAATGCGAAAAGAGCGGGGGGAGGAGGAGTAAGGCTCACCCCCTCTCTCCCCCCCCCCCCCCGCTTTTTTCCGCTCTTTTGGCTTTCGCGCGCCTCCCACGCTTTCGAAAAGGAAACGACTGCTACTCAGGTTACAAGAAAAACAAAAATGTTCGTAGACATTAAACCAAAATTGTCCGACAGATATGGCGGAAAAAGGTTTCTCTTTCCGTATTTCCGAGCTATTTAGCCCCCACTACGTACGCCCCCTTCCCCTTGGTTGTGACTCGGAAAGCTTTGCTCAAGTTCGGAAAAGTCGGAAATTTTGAAAGGAACCCCTAAAAAGGTACCAAAATCCGGCTTGTGGATGTGGCTCGAATTCATTGCCACTCCGAAGAGATACCAATTCTAAAACAAAACTGTAGTTCCTATCCCTTTTTTCCTGCTAAAGATCCTGAAAGGTCAGTTTTCATTTTAGATTTTAACACCCTAAAGGATACCAAACTACGAATTCCTACACCTAAAAGGGACGACGATCACTTTTAATGGAAGCCCTGGGAGAAATAACTGAATTATAACCTGCAACCTGGACTAAATCACTTGCAAAATTCCCTGCGCCCCATTTCAATGTTGGAATTTTCAAGTCAATTATGGGATATGCTTTTATACAACAACATTGTATGGGGGAGGAGGTCATTTTCCAATAGTTCTGTCCACAGTTGTAGTTTGACAAATCTGAGAGTGTTTGCTACATGTCTGATGAGGTAAGAAGCCCAGCTAATCCTCTGAAAACCTCTTCAAGTCAGTATATGTCAAAATTGACAAATCTGAGAGTGCTTGCTACATGTCTGATGAGGTAAGAAGCCCAGCTAATCCTCTGAAAACCTCTTCAAGTCAGTATATGTCAAAATTGACAAATCTGAGAGTGTTTGCTACATGTCTGATGAGGTAAGAAGCCCAGCTAATCCTCTGAAAACCTCTTCAAGTCAGTATATGTCAAAATTGACAAATCTGAGAGTGTTTGCTACATGTCTGATGAGGTAAGAAGCCCAGCTAATCCTCTGAAAACCTCTTCAAGTCAGTATATGTCAAAATTGACAAATCTGAGAGTGCTTGCTACATTTCTGATGAGGTAAGAAGCCCAGCTAATCCTCTGAAAACCTCTTCAAGTCAGTATATGTCAAAATTGACAAATCGGAGAGTGTTTGCTACATGTCTGATGAGGTAAGAAGCCCAGCTAATCCTCTGAAAACCTCTTCAAGTCAGTATATGTCAAAATTGACAAATCTGAGAGTGTTTGCTACATGTCTGATGAGGTAAGAAGCCCAGCTAATCCTCTGAAAACCTCTTCAAGTCAGTATATGTCAAAATTGACAAATCTGAGAGTGCTTGCTACATGTCTGATGAGGTAAGAAGCCCAGCTAATCCTCTGAAAACCTCTTCAAGTCAGTATATGTCAAAATTGACAAATCTGAGAGTGTTTGCTACATGTCTGATGAGGTAAGAAGCCCAGCTAATCCTCTGAAAACCTCTTCAAGTCAGTATATGTCAAAATTGACAAATCTGAGAGTGTTTGCTACATGTCTGATGAGGTAAGAAGCCCAGCTAATCCTCTGAAAACCTCTTCAAGTCAGTATATGTCAAAATTGACAAATCTGAGAGTGCTTGCTACATTTCTGATGAGGTAAGAAGCCCAGCTAATCCTCTGAAAACCTCTTCAAGTCAGTATATGTCAAAATTGACAAATCTGAGTGCTTGCTACATTTCTGATGAGGTAAGAAGCCCAGCTAATCCTCTGAAAACCTCTTCAAGTCAGTTTATGTCAAAATGATTCTTTTCTTCCAAAATACGAAAAGCAAACTCGTGTGAAATGTTTAATTCACAATAGTGATCAACATTTAACTTCTCCCAGCAAAATCAATATATTGTCAAGCAGACAGGTTAAGAGAATAAAGAGACTCATCAACCAGGGATATTGATATTTAATGGAACACCAATTTCTCAGAATATTAGATTTAAAAAAATGTTTGGCCAAATATTTAAGGCAATCAGTACGTGTGGCAGGGACTGGGGCCTGTGTGTTTGGGGAAGCGAAGAGAGAGCACTGGAAAGCCGAGTGATGGTAAAAAGAATGAAGAGTCCTCTCTCTCCCAACCTTCTCAAAATGTTTTGAAAGAGTAGGTTAGTTGACTGTACGAGTCTGCTAGGTTGTCATAGTAAACAGTGCATGGTACATATTCTGACTGGAAAGAGGTGCTCATCGTTTCAGAGGAGGTGGCTGATCTGCAACTACTGGTTTTGAGAAGGCCACTCTCCCCAGTACTAAACCGCTAATTTAAGTTTTGTGCGACCTTGACTGTAGAGGAGCTGGAAACGTCACATCTTTCTCTCAGGTTGTTTCTTGTTACATAACAATAAGGAGCAAACATTCTTTAGATTTTCCGGTAAATTATTCAAACTTGCCGCGTTGTGGGATTTATTACGTATCATCAGAGGTCTATAACTAGAGGTTTCCATCTCTGGTATTGGGTCTTGGCCAGGGGGGCCGAATACTGCTGAAATTTTCGTATATGAATCATCCAACAAAATAGGACGTCACATCCGGTAAAAATTGCCCCGAAGAGTCGTTTTCGCGAACTACCGAAATCAAGTTTCGAATAGACATGATTTCTTCGTTTTTTTTAACCTATGGTTTGGTTGAATTTTATACTATGGACATAAAAAAGTTGCAGAGATATTGCTTCGACTATTTCAGCAAAGATTTCGGCAAAAGAGAGAGGTTTAGTATTGTTTTGAAGGCAAGTAACACGACGCGAAGTGCCGTGTCATGGCGGATATTTCCCGTTCTCAAAACAAGTGGCGTTCCATCTTTTGGCTCTAATAGTTCCTGGTTCTGTGATAACATCGATTTCTATAGCCCACTCGATTTACAGCAACATGGATGAAACATTGGTGGTCATAGTATGCAGTGTATACTCCGGGAAGGTAATTAGCACTCGCCGTAAAGTGTTGGAGGTCGATGTTGTTGCTCTTGACCCGTGTGTGTTTAATTGAAGACACAAGCGAAATCTTATACTGAAGGTTGGTATTTTCTTTTTCTACATCTCCTTGTTGAAGATTGTTATTTCCAGTAAGACACAATACATGTATGCCCATGTATATTCCGGATTTGGGGTCATCAGTCGCTTTTGTTCCGTGAATTAATTTTAATTAAGCTTATCATGATCAAAGAAACAACCATTGAATCCGAATTATTATTCGAATCATGTTCTTAGCATCATGACCATTTACTTACGATTCTACTGTACAAAGTATCAAATATTTTTCACAGAAAACAATGTTTGATCATTTAGCCGGTTCATTTCATCCAATATAATGTTGGATAAAAATGTTTGTGCAATTATGGGCGTTTCTATATGCACCTAGCAATGTTTTCCTCGAGTGGGGGGAGGGTGGGAATACCCACGGGCATTCGTGTCAATAGTGATGTTTCTCGTTACGTCACCTATTGTTATTAATGTGCCAACCAGAGAACTATTGGCTGTTGAAACAAAGAGTTCTTTTGTTTAATGGTTGGCAAATTTGAATAACAAAACAAATTTGACGTAATGTTGATCAACAGTGAACACTCCTATAGCGCTTCCACCTCTTGTTACTTGTCGATAAAAAAAGACGATTGTAGATGACAAATAAAACAATCATGTGATTAAAAAGTGAACAAAAGCTCAACAATGTATCATTTGCATCACAAAAAGCATAAAATATTGAAGTGCCACTCACCACGCTCAAATGCCTGTACATGTGTATGCCCGCCCTCCCCCCTCTCGGGGAAAACATTGATACATGTGTAGGTGCATTATTGTGACCAGTGACCAAAGTCTCTGTCTTGACGGAGTCACAAGAACAACTTGAAGTATTTTGGACAGCAATACTATGATTCATCCTCCCTACTTTCTCTTACTACCAAATGAAATTATTCATACATTATTATTATTATATGTGACTTCCCATGCGGGACGGGCAGTTTGGGGAATTTCAAGTGTCAAGGGGTTAAATCATATTGTTTTTCATCTAAGTCAAATGGTTTTCTACCCTTTGAGAAAAGCCTATGTTTGTCTTTGTTACTCTTTTTAATAAAATTGTCGCAAAAACAACAGGAGACAAGCATACTTTAAACTGCTCTAGGAAAGAAATCCTCACACGTCTCTCCAACTTGTGCTCAATACATGTAACTAGCAGGTTGAGACATGCACAATAGTCCAGCATGCAGGTCCTTGCTACATGTGTTATTGTGTACAAATTGTACCCCCATTTAGTCTGTATTTGACACTGACTGCAACGGAGGGGCTTATACGTATATGGCCCAATTACATGTTTAGAAGAAATTTGAGCCATCACAAACAATCACTTATTGAATTTTTTAAATTTAATTGTGCTCTTTTATATATACATGTAATACATGAGTAAATTTCAACAGTGGCAAGTCTAATTGTCTAATTACATGCTGTGAATACCGGTACACACAAGCAGACTTGTCTGTGGGACCAACAACTGTACTACCCATTTTTGTCAAAAATGTTTTTGGAGACCAAAGTTTAATGGTCTCTGTGTTGACTTGTCCCATGATTTTAAACTAGTGTGAATTGAAGGGACAAGTCACAGATTGTAATAGTCACTTTCCTTGTGTTTTCTGTTTATGGGCCAATTTCCCAGGCCAACCGAAAAAATATAAACTGGGCAGTCATACAACTGTAGATCAAAACAGTTTGTCCCATGCAACAAGTCTTCTTGTCTGAATGCACATATTACTTTTCCCTGTGATGCAGACTTGCAAAAGTGTTGTCTCAAGAGTGTCACAGGTATTGATACCTGATTAAAATATTCAAATGCTTTAGCAAAGTACATCTAGTTAAGGGGGGAGAACCTAAACTACAAGGAACCACAAAAATGTTGCTAAGGAAATCTCTAAACCTCCATAACTTTGGTTCCTGGACTCCAGAGGGCATCAAACGTTGTAGTGTTTGTTCAATTCATGTTCCCTTTAAATATTTCGAACCATGCCCATATTTGGTGTGTCACGTGACCAAAATGAAAAATGTCTAAAAACTCGGAAGGATTTGATCGTTTTCAAATTATTACTTTAGAATTTGCCGAAGAACGTCAATATCGACAACTTGTAGCATGCGTTTGATGAAATGTACAATATTTCGGAAGTTATAAAGCTTTAAAACTCTTAAAGCTTTATAACTTCCGAAATATTGTACATTTCATCAAACGCATGCTACAAGTTGTCGATATTGACGTTCTTCGGCAAATTCTAAAGTAATAATTTGAAAACGATCAAATCCTTCCGAGTTTTTAGACATTTTTTCATTTTGGTCACGTGACACACCAAATATGGGCATGGTTCGAAATATTTAAAGGGAACATGAATTGAACAAACACTACAACGTTTGATGCCCTCTGGAGTCCAGGAACCAAAGTTATGGAGGTTTAGAGATTTCCTTAGCAACATTTTTGTGGTTCCTTGTAGTTTAGGTTCTCCCCCCTTAAGTTAATTAGTAACATTAAGTGGTTAATCCACAAGTTCAATTTTTGCCAGCAGTTATCCAGGGAGACTATACATGTAAATCAATGTACATTATTTTGTTGCAGACAGCTGATAAACAACAGGAAGGAATAGAACATGAACTGTTTTTGGATTGTGCTATCTCATTTATGCTGTTGCTCATTTTGTTGGTAATCCAAGTTAACAGCTCTAAGGTCAGGAAGAGATGATCTTTTTTTTCCACTGCACAGCTGATATTTTTGGATTAAATGGTTAGCCATTAACATGAACGCAACAATATGAAGATTATGAAGAGATGTTGGTTGACATTCTGGGTATTTTCCACTGCAGAACTGGTGAACATTTTGTTAGCCAATAACAATGTTATGTATAACGTAATGTTGACAACATGAAGGTTAGCTAGAGTGTTGGTTGTTCTCTGTATTTTCCACTGTACGACTGCATGGTGAACATTTTGTTTTGTTAGTCAATAACAATGTTATGTATAACGTAACAACATGAAGGTTACAATGTAGGAAGAGATGTTGGTTGCTCTTGGTATTTTCCACAGTACGACTGCATGGTGAACATTTTGTTAGCCATTAACAATGTTATGTATATAACGCAACAACATGCATGAAGGTCAAGTGAAGATAGTTCTTGGTATTTTCCACAGTACAACTGCATTGTGAACATTTTGTTAGCCATTAACAATGGTTGGGTAGGGCTGGGTTTTGGCCTGGGCTGGGTAGGGCTGGGTTTTGGTCTAGGTTGAGTAGGGATGGGTTTTGGCCTGGGTTGGGTAGGGCTGGGGTTTGGGTTGGCCTGGGTAGGACTGTATTGTGGGGTAGGTTTAGGTTTTTTGCCTGGTTTGGGTAGTTCGAAGATTTTGGTTGCATTGGGTAGGCTTTGGGGTGGGTTGGGGTAGGCTGGATGGAGCTGGTAGGGGAGGCCAGTCCGAATCATCAGTAACTAAAAAGGCAGAAGGAGCATCAGGCAGGGAGGGTTGGGTCATTGGTTGGGGGTTTGAGGACGGGGGGTTTTGATGGGGGTTTGCAATGATAATGCAATGGTGAAACCACCTGACCAGAATGTCATTTCCCTTTTTTGTCAGGTGAACTTTGTCATCCCTGTACATGTTCCCATTATACAGGGACGACGGCAGATCATGAATGAAAACAGAATCTAAAAACAAGTGTTGCACCTGAAAATAAATATACGAGTTAGCATGGGTTACGTGAGAATTTAAATGATCAAACCTTGGCAAAATGGGGAATAAATGAATAATGGCAGTGGGGCATTTCTTGCGTAGTGTAAATAAAATTTCAATCAAAGTTGCAGAGATGGTGGCGGGGAGTTAAAAGATAAATTATTGGTCCCGCAAAGAAGAACAATGTGACCAATAGATGACGGAAACTCCATCACTTCCACCCTGTAGAGAATGGCTTCCACAGTGTCGCCGGCGACGCCAGCGTTCAACACTGTGGAAGCGGGGAAATAAAAGTCGTATGACGGCCCAAACCTCTTCAAAATTTCTGGTGATAGAATCACCTATCAGAATAACTTCCTTCCCATCCACCAATCCATCTTTGTGTTGTTGCAGTTCTGCAGCTTTCCCGGCCCTCCGCTTCGCCTCCAGGGGCTGTACACTTTCAGTTAGCTTGTATCTGTACGTAAAGTAAAGAGATTATCAGGAGAAAATAAGTTGTTTAGGGTTTGTAACTGATCGTAACAGGAGACAAACAACTCCAGTCAGATTTAAAAGAAAAAAACTACATATATCCCAGTGTAGATCAATTGCAAAGTGCCATAAAGAACTTCATTTGTTTGTGTGTTGAGGTCTGATACGATATAAACGCCTCTTGACTATTTGGCTATCACGAACAAAAAACGAGAGTGCTAATTGGGTTCTCCCACATCTAGAACACTTTCTTTGCGATTTCTTATGATATAATACTTACTTGACAGAGTGGGCTATTTAATGGAGAGTTACTCACCTTGAAGCCATAATTTTCAGTCAACGAAAGACTCCTGTGGAATTCAGCGACAGAGAAATGCAGACATTTCATGAGAAAAGATGACTTCAAAACGACAAATTTTTGGATAAACATTTGGCGTTATCTTCAAACTAATGAAATGATTGAAAAGAAGACTAAATTTCTTTAGTGTGACCAAAGAAAACAATAAAATTTGAAGCCGATTGTAAAATATCGCCATTTTACTTACCGAGAGAACGCAAATGGCGCATTCAATTTTATTTTCCCGCTCGCGGGAGAATTGTAGTCGTTTGGGCGGATGTGACGTCATATTTTGTTGGATGATTCAGATACAAAAAAGTCCCAGGCGTCGCGGAGTGTTCTCCCCGCCCCTGGTCTTGGCCCATCAGATTCGCAGTTAGGCTATTTTTAGACATTTTCGCGCGAAACCAGCAGCCAATCACGTTGAACCATTTTTAATGATATGCGAGCGCTACTCAAGGCAGAAACTTTGCCGGCCAAGGAAAAGCGAAAAGCGTCACTGCAGAATGTAATAATTGTTTAAATACTTCACTAAATTTAGGTCAAACTTCGGTATACTTTTTGTAAAACTATAAATCGACTGAGTGATTTTTCAGTTCAGTCTAAATGAAGCATGATTTGTATGAATTCGGCGGCAAAACTTGGCGCGGTGTCCAGTTGGCAAGTTGAATGAAAAGAAACCAAGACAAAGTTTTCTCCACGGATTAATCTTCGCTCAATCTCTCCAAAGTTTCGTATATTCTGGAAAATTGTGCAGATGGTTTAGCTTAACATGGGAAGATTCGAAATAATTGTGGAGCTGAACATTATATTCATTTTACAAGTTGAACGGACAGCTATACGCAGCCGAAGGTTTCACTTGTTTACATGTATACGGCGGGCAAAACTTGCGCGACTACAGAATTAACGAACGTCTGAGCTTAAAATCAAGTTCATTGAAGTAAAAGAACAAAGGAAACCCTCAATATCTACATGGATGGAAAGAAAGAGAGTGGTCTTCGAAGAGAATTTCACTGTGAAGTGATCTTTGAATGATTGACTGTCACGAACGCTTGACGAACTGCCGTAAGCTTATGCTTTAAGCTTATATATCTGACCACAGGTAACCCAAGCGCTCTATATGAGTAATAGTAACGTAATATAAGCTAGAAGCTTTAAAACAGTTGTCAAAACAATGAATGGAAATTAAAGTTTTATTTACTTCACCCTTATCACTGTTTGTTCACTGTCTTTGTAGTTGAAATGATTTTGGAGTGATTTGGAGCGATTTGGAGCGATTTTGAGGGAGTTTTTGTTTTTCGATGTATATCTATATATATAATAGGACAAGGTTGGATCAAGCCGAACGAACAGGCTGACAATACGATCGATTTCTCCTACAAAAACCTCTCGGAACTCATTTTACTCTACCGTATACAACAAGAGATTCCTATCCCACCTTTTTTGCCAGTCATTACACAGTTACATCGATTCTTTAGCCATAAAGAATCACGAAAAAGTCCATTCACAATGACTTCGTCGCCATTTATGCGTGGCACAACAAATCGTCCACGCTATGCGCGGGAAGGCCTGGGAAAGAGACCCCACCGGGTAGTAGACGGGAATTTTAGCACGCGAACAAACGAGTGCTCAGGTCCACCCGGGCGTTTCTTTTGCTACCATAAATTTTTCGCCCTTCGCGCAAAACAAACAAGATGAGATATGGTAGCAAAAGAAACCGCCCGGGTGGACCTGAGCACTCGTTTGTTCGCGTGCTAAAATTCCCGTCTACTACCCGGTGGGGTCTCTTTCCCAGGCCTTCCCGCGCATAGCGTGGACGATTGTTGTGCCACGCATAAATGGCGACGAAGTCATTGTGAATGGACTTTTTTCGTGATTCTTTATGGCTAAAGAATCGATGTAACTGTGTAATGACTGGCAAAAAAGGTGGGATAGGAATCTCTTGTTGTATACGGTAGAGTAAAATGAGTTCCGAGAGGTTTTTGTAGGAGAAAATCGATCGTATTGTCAGCCTGTTCGTTCGGCTTGATTCCAACCTTGTCCTATTATATATATAGATATACATCGAAAAACAAAAACTCCCTCAAAATCGCTCCAAATCGCTCCAAATCACTCCAAAATCATTTCAACTACAAAGACAGTGAACAAACAGTGATAAGGGTGAAGTAAATAAAACTTTAATTTCCATTCATTGTTTTGACAACTGTTTTAAAACTTCTAGCTTATATTACGTTACTATTACTCATATAGAGCGCTTGGGTTACCTGTGATCTGACCATGGATATTTATTGTGCTGATTTTAAAACCTTAATTCAGCTGGAATTGACAAGCCTCTTCGAAATACAAGGTAACAATACTGAATAGACTAAGCTTAAACTTGTGTTGTAAACAGGTTTTCATTCTTTGGACGAATTAATTGTCGGATCTTCCCGTAAATTAATTTCAGGCTGCCTTTAGTGCTCTTTCAGTCGCATTAGTTGTACATTTTACAGGCATTTCCCATTAAATATTTCGTTTCAAACTTCGTGCATTATTTAGTAGAATTAACTTTTGTTTGATTTAGAAGGGCCAAGGTTTTTTACTTAATAATTTTAGCCAGCGTTCAATCGACGAACTGACAAACCGTGTTGAACAAAAATTGTCGAGCTGGCGCGTTCACTGACCATTTTTGTCAGGCATGGTGCGTGATTGGCTGCTGGTTTCGCGCGAAAAATGTCTAAAAATAGCCTAACTGCGAATCTGATGGGCCGCGCGCAATGCTAGATGGAAACCTCTAGTTATAGACCTCTGATAATACTGAAGACTGCAGACTCATGTTGGCTTCATATTGATATAGTTCCGGGGAGGTGGGGGTGGGGGGGATGTACTGCCCCCAAAAACCAACTCGTGATTTTGGGACTCCTGATCCTGATCTAGAACGGGGTATCCATATTTGAGACTTTTCAAAAACGCGCGGGCTATTGAAATTTACTAAATTTCTAGAACGGGGTATTAAAATTGACCTATTTCTAATTCTAGAACGGGGTATCATTTTGAATGCAAATTCTTTCTAAAACGGGGTCCAAATTTGAAGACCTGGGCGGCACATACCAACCCAAAACATACCCGAATACCCCCCCCCCCCCCCCCCCCCCCCAATCGACATAAAATTATAATTTTAGCGTAGCGTAGTTTCAAAGTCAAAAATCCATGAAAAAGCAACAAGAAATCATCTTCACCGCAAGATCACAAAAGAATGTGAATGTATAATTAAAAGTTGTTTTGTGGAAGCTTCTGATCGGGACAATCAGCACGAAAGAATGTGAATTATTAAAAGTGGTCACATTTTAGGCTATTTGCTATAATTTAACACTTTTTAAATAAGAAATGTACAGAAAACGGTAACTCAAACTTAACTCAATCTTAACTCAAACTCAACTCAAACTCAACTCAAACTCAACTCAAACTCAACTCAACCGCTAACTCGGTCATTATCCTATCTCTGTGAAGTCAAGTATGAAGTTGGTGGATATTGTCGGCTAGTTTCCTCAGTTTTCACCTTTGTTATGTGATATTAAGAGAATTATCAAGAGAAAGAGAAACTAGAAGTCAAAAGTTAAAGTTAAAGTTAAATACTTACGACTATTCAGACGTATACAACATACTGACTAATACGAGTTTCAACTTGCATAAATTTAATTTCCTGTTCGAAGCGACATGTGTGTTTCGTTGATATAACAGACAATTGAGTTATAATTAACTGATTCAGTGATTGACATTCATAATTGATTATTTGTATTAAGTTTCTGGACCGCATGTCACGTCTTGACCTCGTAAGATAATTCAGTCCGCTTTCACGTTCCGAACCGAATACACTGTACACGAATTACGTTTTATCCGCGCTTACCTGTTTTACGCTAACCTGAATATATGTGTTTTTATCTGACTGGATATCGTCACAAAAGTAAGTTCAGCCTGAAATGTTTTGTTATCGTTGTACGCCTTTAATCGCGTTTGTGTTGTAATAATACAGTAGAATTTATGGATAAAATATGTATTGTTTTCAGATCGAATAAATCATTATACGATTAACGAACACCAGCCAGACTATCAGTTTATTTTCCCCGGACCATTATCATTCGATTTTTTGGCTTACCCGTTGGCCCGAGGAATACACGATTGGTCATGAGTCTGTACGTAAACACTGGACCGTTCTGAGGATCACTGAGACAGAGATACAATGGCAGAAACAGTAAAAGAAGCAAAGATTAACCGGAGGACTGCCAAGGCATCAGTCACAAGATGTGGCAAATGGATGACCCACCTTATTGAAGGTAAAAGGCCGGAGTTAGAGGTGAGGGAAGCTCTAAATAAAGTGCAAGTAGCGTATGACGACCTCGTGCAAAAACATGAGACTTACGCAAAGTTAATAGAAGATGACACGGAGTTCGAGGCCCAGGAAGGTTGGATGGGAGAATGCCAAGAAACTTTCATGGCATTAGAAATGCAAGCAAAATTGTATTTAGAATGTCTTATTAGCAAAGGAAAGGAATTGCTTGGAAATAGTGGGGTAGTTGAAGAGATAACTGCGAGTGAAAAGGAACCTAACAGCAATGGAATTTCAACTATGCAATCCCCTGGAACCAGCGCTTCCTATGGCAGTTCAAATGACATTGGTCAGAACACTAGCTCTTTTGTTGTTGAACCAGTTCAGATTCAGAGTAAACACAGTGTCAATAACAATGGAAAAAATCGCCAATTCCGGAGTTAATCCAGATATTCAAAGCAGCGAGTGCGGTTTTAAAATGGAAAAACCCAAAATGCCTAAATTCACGGGAGATGTCAGAGAATATGCGATTTTCAGGGCAGACTTCAAACATGCCATTGAATCCCGGTACACCAAAGAGATGCGATCACCTTTTTACGCACATGCCTTGAAGGAAAACCTCTCGATCTATCAAAGGAATTGGATCAAATTATGACGCCGCATGGGATTACCTTGATTCTATTTATGGTGACCCAAGGTTTGTTTCGGATACAATAACCCAGGATATTGTCAGGTTCCGCGCGCTACAACCCGAAGAGGATGCGCGATTCTGCGACCTTGTGCACTTGGTTAAGCGCTGTTACAATACATTGAAGGAAGTGGGTATTCCCAGCGACATGGACAATAGCCACATGCTATCGATTATTGAACAGAAAATGTGCGCCGATGACAGAAAAGTGTGGTCGCGAGATTTGGAGCGACAAGGGAAGCCGGCCACGCTGCAGGGTCTGATGGACTGGATGACGGTAGAGATGAAGTCACGAATGCGAGCCACAGCACCACTACGAACCGGTTTAAACAACCAGCGTTTGGTGCACCATCTGACAGCAAATGGGGATGGCAGCAATAAGCCAACGTGGCCCAAATGTTGGTTTTGCCAAAACTCCGATCACTGGCCAGATCAATGTCGGAACTTTGCTGCTCTTACCATTGATGATCGTCTGAAAACCGCCAACGAAAATCATGTGTGCTTTGGCTGCTTAAAGAGAGCCGGAAGGGAACACCGATTAGAGACCTGCCAGCAGAAGACATCGATGCACAAAATGGGAGAACGGGGCGCAATGCGAACACTTTCATAATCCACTCCTGCACCAGAGCAACACCATCAGAATAGGAGTCGCAGCTGTAGCAGACAAGCAAGGCGCACTCCTCCCTGTCATCTCGGCAACCATCTGCGGTCAGAATGGTATTCAGAAACGCGGGAATATCCTCCTCGACACAGGGGCACAGATAAGCTTGATTCGCAACGACGTAGCTGCAATACTGGGGCTCACAGGAAAGAACACGTGCATAACTATAACCAAGGTCGGTGGTGAAGAAGAAACCATCAGAACAAACGAGTATCGAGTACCAGTCACCTCTTTGGAAGACAGCAAGATATATTCAATAAAGGCAATCGGAATTCCAAGCATAAGTGACGAAATAGCTGCAGTCCAGACGCCACAAATAACCGAGCTGCTGTCCCTAACAAACGAGAAAATCCGTCGAGGTAAAGGACAAGTTGACCTTTTGATCGGCATAGACCACGCCCATATGCATACAGGTCAAACCAGACAAGCGGGACAGCTAGTTGCAAGGCGCACGCCACTTGGATGGGTAGTGTTTGGGGGCTCACCAAACGATCAAACAGCCAACCGCATACTGCTCGTTAAGTACGCTATGCCGGTGGACCTCTCGGACTTCTGGAAAACTGAGACCATGGGAGTTGAGGTAAAGCCATGTGTGTGTGAAGCCGACAAGTTGAGTGAAGTTGAAAGAGTAGAAGCGGAAATCATCTCAAAGTCCTGTCAGAAAGTCGGTAACCAGTGGATGATTCCTTACCCGTGGAAAAAGGATCCAAATCTGCTTCCTGATAACAAATCGCTAGCACTGAGACGACTGGAATCAATGGAGCGTCGCCTTAAGTCCAAACCGGATCAGGCTGAGGCGTACGATAAGCAAATGGTTGAAATGCTTGAGATGAATTTCTGCAGGAAATTAACACAGGATGAGATGGAAAATTATGAAGGCCCAGTTCACTATATCCCGCATCACGCTGTAGTGAGACCAGAAAAGAAGAGCACGCCTGTTCGGATCGTTTTCAATTCATCATCTATGTTTCAAGGCCATCAGCTGAACGAATATTGGATGAAAGGTCCTGATCTGCTCAACAACTTATTTGGAGTCGTCCTGCGTTTCAGAGAAAGAGAAGTGGCTCTAGTCGGAGATATCTCAAAAATGTATCACCGTATCTTGATATCGGAGCATGATCAGCATGTTCATCGATTCCTGTGGAGGAACTTAGACACCCACCGAGAGCCGGATGTCTACGTCAAAACGGTGCTCACCTTTGGCGACAAACCTGCACCGGCAATGGCACAAACAGCACTGAGGAAAACTGCGCATGAAAGTAAAAGTACTCATCCAGAAGCGGCGCAAGTTCTGACAAAAAATGCGTATATGGATGACATATGCGACTCTGTAGACACAGTGAAGGAAGCGCGGAATTTAGCTGAAGAACTTGACACCGTTCTAGAGAAAGGAGGATTCAAAGTCAAAGGTTGGACTTCAAATAAAGTACTAACAGATCAAAGCCAAGTCGAGAAGACTGAAGGGATGACGATGTTCAAAGGAGAAGTTGAGGAGAAAGTGCTCGGGATAATATGGAACAACCAAACAGACACACTTTCCTTTAAAGTCGAATCTGATTTGCTGAAGCTTATCACAGCAGGTGACCAACGACAACCAGAACTGAAGTTAACTAAGAGAGTGCTGCTAAGTCAAGTCGCCCGAATCTATGATCCCATTGGGTTCGCCGCTGCATTTATCATAAGAGCGAAGATGGGATTGCAAGAACTTTGGCAGATTGGAAGCGATTGGGATGAGGAACCCCCACCAGAAATACGAGACAAATGGATCGAGCTATTCAAGGAGATGAACGAGCTCAAGAACATCACTTTCCAGAGGAGTCTTTGCATTGCTGATGCCACCGAACCTCCAACACTATGTGTATTCTCGGACGCATCCCAAGATGCCTTTGGAGCATGTGCATACATCCGTCAAAGAAGCAACAACGACAGCGACATGTATGAGGTCAAGCTAATTGCAGCAAAGTCACGAGTAGCACCCTTAAAGCAGCTAAGTATACCACGTTTGGAGTTGCAGGCTGCAGTTCTGGCATCCCGCCTAGCTAAGACCATACAAGAAGAGTCCAGAATACAATTCCAAACCGTTACGTTTTTCACCGATAGCACGATTACCCTTGCTTGGATACAGAGCCTATCACGCAGTTTCAAGCCATTTGTTTCTTCCAGAGTTGGCGAGATTCAGAGTAATTCAGACCCGAGCCAATGGAGGCACATACCAGGCGAAGTAAACGTTGCTGACGATGTTTCCAGAGGAATACACGTACAAGATCTAATCGGGAGATGGAGTAACGGGCCGGAGTTTTTACGACTTCCAGAAGCGCTTTGGCCACAAGAAACAGTGCAACTCGCTTCTGAAGAGAATATGGAACGTCGCCAAGTGCAACTAGTCTGCGAGGCAACGGTGACCGAAGCAGCCATCGACCCTAAAGCATTCTCTGGTTGGAGAAATCTGATTCGAGTAACAGCCCACATAAAAAGGCTAGCCAACAAGATACGTTCACGAAGACGCACACAAGAAGGGAGAGAAGGGCCGCTTTCCCCCGAGGAATTGGAAGACGCAGAGATATTCTGGGTCAAGGAGGCACAGAAGCCGTTGCACCGTCGCTTCAAGAGCGGGGAATTCAAGACGCTGAGCCCTTTCGTGGATGAAAAGGGGATAATGAGAGTGGGAGGAAGAGTGAACGAAGCTGTCGTGTCCTACGAAACAAGGCACCCCGTCCTTCTTCCGAATGATCACTGGATTTCGTTGCTAATAACGAGGCACGCGCACCAGCACGGGCATACCGGAGTAGCGGCTACAACAGCCAAGATAAGGACGAAGTTTTGGATCCTGAAGGTGAACAAGCTAAGCAAGTCCGTCAAGTCCAAATGTGTGTTTTGCAAAGAGAGGGCTCACACGGCCGAGACGCAACTGATGGCGGATCTACCTACGCTTCGCTTGGCACCACACACTCCACCATTCTACCATACGGCATGCGACTATTTCGGGCCTTACAACCTTAAGGTCGGACGAAACAAGACCGCGAAACATTACGGAGTCATATTCACATGCTTGAATACTAGAGCTGTTCATCTAGAGATAGCTGGGGACTGTTCCACAATGGAGTTCATACAAGTACTTCGCAGGTTCTTTGCCATAAGAGGGCAACCGGCTGTTTTCATGAGTGATAACGGTTCCCAGTTTGTAGGCGCTGAGAAGGAGCTACGTCAAATGGTTCAAGGCTTCAACCAAGAACAACTTCAAGAGTTCTGTTCTGAAAAAGGCATACACTGGAAGTTCTCGACACCCGCAGCTCCACATCAAAATGGCTGTGCAGAGGCGCTAGTTAAAAGTTGCAAGAATGCCATCAAGAAAGCTATCGGCAATCAAGTGCTCACGCCATCTGAGTTCTACACAATTCTTCTAGAAGTAGCAAATCTAGTCAACCAACGACCCATCGGAAGGATCCCCAACGACCCTGATGACGGAGCCTACATATGTCCAAATGACATACTTCTAGGACGCGCTTCATCACAAGTCCCACAAGGGCCATTCAAGGAAACGAAGAACCCACGTCATAGAGTAGAGTTCGTGCAGAAGATCATCGACTCGTTCTGGAAGCGCTGGAGCAGGGACGTGTTTCCGTCACTGGTACCCAGGAAAAAGTGGCAGGTCGAGCGACGAAACGTGAGAGTAGATGATGTAGTCACTGTAGCAGATGCCAACGCTATTCGAGGAAAGTGGGCTGTAGGAAGAATTTTGGAAGTCTATCCAGGACCAGATGGCCGAGTGCGGAACGTTAAAGTCAAGACGTCGACGGGAGTATACAGCCGCCCGATCACCAAAATCGCAGTCATTTACCCAGCAGAAGGGGACGACTAAAGAGATAACAGAAGTAAAGATAAGGACTACGCCCTTATCGGGGCGGAGAGTGTTTCGTTGATATAACAGACAATTGAGTTATAATTAACTGATTCAGTGATTGACATTCATAATTGATTATTTGTATTAAGTTTCTGGACCGCATGTCACGTCTTGACCTCGTAAGATAATTCAGTCCGCTTTCACGTTCCGAACCGAATACACTGTACACGAATTACGTTTTATCCGCGCTTACCTGTTTTACGAGGAAAGTGGGCTGTAGGAAGAATTTTGGAAGTCTATCCAGGACCAGATGGCCGAGTGCGGAACGTTAAAGTCAAGACGTCGACGGGAGTATACAGCCGCCCGATCACCAAAATCGCAGTCATTTACCCAGCAGAAGGGGACGACTAAAGAGATAACAGAAGTAAAGATAAGGACTACGCCCTTATCGGGGCGGAGAGTGTTTCGTTGATATAACAGACAATTGAGTTATAATTAACTGATTCAGTGATTGACATTCATAATTGATTATTTGTATTAAGTTTCTGGACCGCATGTCACGTCTTGACCTCGTAAGATAATTCAGTCCGCTTTCACGTTCCGAACCGAATACACTGTACACGAATTACGTTTTATCCGCGCTTACCTGTTTTACGCTAACCTGAATATATGTGTTTTTATCTGACTGGATATCGTCACAAAAGTAAGTTCAGCCTGAAATGTTTTGTTATCGTTGTACGCCTTTAATCGCGTTTGTGTTGTAATAATACAGTAGAATTTATGGATAAAATATGTATTGTTTTCAGATCGAATAAATCATTATACGATTAACGAACACCAGCCAGACTATCAGTTTTATTTTCCCCGGACCAATGTGGAAACTATTAATATTCATTCAGGGGTGTCATGTCGAACTGCACTGAATCACTGACAAAGTCAAGAGTTTTTTTGTTTAAAATGGGAATGGCTTCAGAAATACGAAATACTAACGAAATACTAAAGATTTTACAATGAAAATTCATGACAAATATTAACTAGGTATTGTAATCGCTCTAATGCACTGGTCAGTCAATTGTAAAATAGAATTGAGGTAGAAGTCTATAGTTATAGACCTCTGATTGAGGCTAATAGTCCTAATATAGGACTGTTTCTTTGGAGTGTCCGCTTATGGGAGCTTAGAAACAACAGAAAAATCCAAATTGCACCCCTCGAAAGTGTCCGCGGCCGCTTACGGGAATGGCCACTTACGAGAATGTGTAAATACAGAGTTTGTATGAAAGTTCAAACGGAGTTTTGTCAATTCAAGGTGGCCCGCGTAAGTAGAGCTGTCCGCTTACCGTCGAGTGTCCGCTCAGAGAGCTTCGATTGTAGTACTAATTAACAATTAGATTATTCGCCCTCAATTTCTATGATGTGATAGTTGATTCGGCCTACGGCCTCATCAACTATCACATCATAGAAATCTCGAGCTCATAATCTAATTGTTAATTAGCATAACCCACTGACTGACCATCAGGTAAACGTGCAATCTGATTGGCTACACAGGGGACGTCTAATTATCGGTATGTATACAGCAGTTTGCACAGGGAGCAGAGGAGCTAAATTTGACTTGTGCCAGTTTCGATCCAAATGCTTTATACGTACGTGACCTTTGCGAGTTTCGATCTGTTTGCTTTCATACGCGGTGTATTGCGTTACTGCGTTATTCGATCTTTTTGTTTTCGTTTTTTCGTCCCAGCGGGAATTCCTTAGGGTCACATGCACACAAGATCGGGAGACGGCTGACACTTCAGACTAGAAGAGAGACAAGCTTGTCGTTATTTCTTCTCGGCACTCTCGGAAAGCTTTCGCTTTCCGGTCGTCGGGCAACGACCGGAAAAGCGACCGATTACCCGCTGGGACGAAAAACGAAAACAAAAAGATCGAATAACGCAGTAACGCAATACACCGCATTTAAAGCAAACAGATCGAAACTCGTAAAGGTCACGTATAAAGCATTTAGATCGAAGCTCGCACAAGTCAAATTTAGCTCCTCTGCTCCCTGTGCAGTTTGTCAGAGAGCCCGTGATTTAGCATGCATCATTGCATGTGCATAAATGTATCAAAACATTTTTTTGTTTCATAGATCGATCAGTGGGTTATGAGATATGTTTTCCCACGCACAGGCAACATCTACAATGGAATACACTGAAGAGCAGCAAAATTTCTTTCGAATGGTGTTTATCATCTTCGACATCATTCCAGAGGGACTGCGAAGTGTCTTTAGACAAGAGTGGGATTACCGCTACAAAAGAAGCATCGGCCGAAAATGGACGAATACAACACTAAACGGTAACGATTTCTACCGCAAAGAAGAACATTCATGTCGTGAAGAAGATAAGTGTCATCTGGATAAAATAAAGAAAGGAAACACGACAGAGTGGGACAGCAGCTGCTTGTTTTTTGCCATCCTGTTTTCAAGTAGCATTGGCTGCTCACCCAACCCACTTAAAGGAAATGTTAATAAGAACGTCCATGCTCTCCGCAATGTGCGAAACGATATCGTTCATATCAATAAAGCTAAACTCACTGATTATGAGTTCGAGAATTACGTGGAAAGAGTGATACGTGCATTCAGAAGTTTGGGTCTTGCAACAAAGGACATTGAAACAGTGAAAAAGCAAAACATATTTCGAAATAGAAATATAGTTCGAAATAGAAATATAGGCGAGACGGCGTTAATATTAATACTGATAGTAATAATAATTCTCTTTTTTTATATAGCGTTTAACAAAACTACTTAAACAAATAAACATTACTTTACTGATAGTAATTAGTTAAACACAGGAAAAGTGAGTGTGTTATAGTTATTTTAATAATTATTTTACATTAAATCAAAACATACATAGGCATAAAACCCGTTCAGCTTCCAATATATATATATTGATTACAGAAGGACAAACTATGGGAAATTGTCATTAAAATATAGGGGAGCAGAAATTTGGAATAAGTTACCGAAGGATCTGAAAATATCAAAATCGTATAATTCTTTTAAAAAATCAACAAAAATTCATGTGCAAAATCAAATGTATTCTTAAATTATAATTAATTCTAAGACAACAAACCCGTGTTAGAGTTAGATTAAGAAATTACATCCATCTGCTGTATTTAAATTAGTTTACTGAAAAATGGGGATCTTCTTAGAAAAGCTCGGTAGAGCTTGCTAAGATCACCTGCCATTATATGTTATCTAGCAGAGATACTTCTATTTATGTAATGAAATATAATGGACAAATAAAAAACAAATAAAAAAAGTAACACAGAGGGTAGTGTAAATTTACAACATTTTCGCGTTACCACAACACTACCAGAGTACAGTGTAATCAACAAAATACACCACTTCAGCGTTAAATAACACCAAATAGGTGTTAATGAAACTTTATTTAACACCTTGTCGGTGTTTATTTACACTGCGACTGTGTAATGAAAATCCTTGTACGGATTTACACAACCTCGTTCCCAGGGTCTCTCTTCTTCTCTATCGCTTTTCGCGAGAAGAAGAGAGACCCTGGGAACGAGGTTGGGATTTACACTGTTGGCATGTAATTTCACACTGTATCGTGTACGTTAACGCGAACTGTGTGTAACGTTATGGCTCCGTCAATTCCAAGCCCGACCATCCCCCCCCCCGGGCATTTGTCGGGCATTTTACAACTTTTTCATCCCTCGGGGTGGGGCATTGTCAAAGGCAACGCGATCTTTCGTATTTTAAAAGACGTACACGTTTTGTTGTTTATTTAAAATTTCCTGATTGCCCCCGATAGAAAAATAGAAAAACTGAGTTGATATTAAACCTCGTTTGAGTCCCGCACTTTTCGAGTGTAAACATTTGCACCGTTGCTTTCCATGCACCCGGCCACGTGCGAACCAAAGATGTCAAAGATGGCGGAACGAAGCTTCGACTTCAACACCTTTGCAGTTGTAATGAAAAAATGTTCCAAAAATCATCTTTACAGGTATAAATAAAGAGCTATATATTTGTGAACAATTATAGTGTCCATTATTAATAGTTCTGCTTGGAATTTAGATTTTTAAATTCCTCGATCCTCTCAGAAAAGTTTTTGAACTTGTCCCGTGGGTCGGGCATTTGCACTGCTCCTGAAGCCCCACCGTGGGGATTTTGTGCATATCAGCTGACCCCACCGTGGGGCATTTTCAACCTTCTGACAAAAAAATGACAAATGCCCGACAAATGTTCGGGGGGGGGGGGGGGGGATGAGCGGGCTTGGAATTGACGGAGCCATTACTCGAGAATGGTAGTGTAAATTTACATCATTTTCGTGTTACCGCAACACTAACAGAGTGTAAACCACTTCAGCTTAGTAAGTTAGGTGTTAATGAAACTTTTATATTTAACACCTTGTCGGTGTTTATTTACACTTCACCTGTGTAATGAAAACCTTTGTACATATTTACACTGTTGGTATGTAATTTCACAATGTATCGTGTACGTTTATGACACGAACTGTGTGTAAAAGTACTCGAGATGATTTAAGATAATAAAATCATACAGGAGCGCCAAAAATCTTAGGGACTTAGTCCACAGCAGTTTTACTTAATAGTGCCAGTAGTTACAAAACAAGGCGGCCTGTCTGCCGTAGTGACCTTTTGTCGTGACGAAGAAACTGGCAAAGCAACACCGATACGTATACCAAGAGGAAAACGACAGACAACTTGGTCTATTGACGTAACCTCGTGCAGGAAGTGGTGACCACACGCTGAAAAATATGAGTGGCGCACCCCCCACTTCTCGGCTAGTGTTGCCAGTCCTGTCAGTCACGACCAGTCACGCGCGCTTGCCTACTGGGTCCTATAAATTGCCAAAACGTCGGATTTCACCACTTTTAGCGTTTTTATTAACCTTCCCAGCTTTTTATTTAACCCTCCATATGAATACCATTGACGTGTTAGAGTCGGACGGGGGGCGAGGGTGGGGGTACTCCCTTATGTGGCCTATGCGGGGCCGCTGGACAGGGTATGGCTTTTGGCCTCTCTGCCCTGAACAGGGTATATAATTGTATGCGAGTCTGTCCTAAACAGGGTATGGCTGCACGATTGTCGTCGTAACAATATGGTTTATACAGTGTTTAGCATCCGAGATCGGAGACGTTCCCGCGTATCAGTCAAACGTAAACGTGTCAATAAAACACTTTAAAAATAAGCAAAACAAGAGAGTGATCGAGTGTGTGATTTGTCCTTTGTCCTAAAATAGAGGATGGTGTCCTACCCTGGCAGGGTAGGTATTTTAGGGTTTTTTAGTTGTTTTTTTTTTGTCCTAAACAGGGTCAGGGTTTCAAATCCTCAGTTCCCATTGGTCAAGAACCCCCGGTTCGATAAGTCGTCTTGGGCAGATGATTGCTGACCAAACGAATGACGATCCGAGCATTCTCGTCCCCAGAGTCCGCGATCCTTCTGGTCAGCACCAAGGAAATCTCGGACTCTGGCGGGGACAGAAATAACGAATGTTTTGATTGGCTGTTGAAACAATGAACAGTCAAAAGACAATAGAAAAGGAGTACTCTGCGCAAGCTCAGAAAATCGGTACCAGCCAGAGGTCTCGATTCTTAGCGCTGACCAAAAGGATCGTGGCCTCTGGGGACGAGAATGCGATCCGAGCAATCTCGTGCCCAGAGTCAACGGTCTCCGCGGAGATGAAGTGATGTTTTTACACCACGTACATATCTCTCAAGTAAACATTGATCGCGGACTCACATAGAAAATCGAAAGCGGAACCACGGAGCGTTTTTCGATCGCTTCGGCTTCTTGATCTTGTCTTATTTTCAGATTTTGGCGACAGAGACAAGTAAAGGAAGAGCAACTTACCTACAGGTGCAATTGAGCAAGATTACAAGTAAGAAAGAAACAATAATTTATGGCGATCTGCGAATCTAGATTAGCATTTCGTTCAACCGATATTTTGAACAAGGGATCTTAAAAGTTTAAAATTAAAGTACTTAAGCTTAAGTCTTACATGCAAGTTTCAACTGTCGGATTTAATCGATTGTTCCGTAGGGAAGTTGTCTCTAAAGCCTGGCTTCCATATAATCGCAACGATCGCTGGCGATCATATGGAAAGCACTCTTGGTTGCAATCGTTTTGCAAGGATCTGAAGGATCGCAAGAGTGGTTTCCATATGATCGCAACGATCGCAGTCGCAACGATCGTTGCGATTATATGGAAACCGGGCAGATTTTCAGGCTATGGTATTTGATTCCATGCATGATTTCATACAGCGAGCTAGAGTCGAGAGAAAATTTATACACGCGCCGTTTCCTACTCACCGATGCAGAATGAAAAGCGAAAAGCTCAATATGGCGCCATTTGAGGCTGACTCGTCCCCAGTCGTCTCTCTTGTCTCCTGTTAATATTTAGCGCGGCCGAGGGGAGCGCAAGGGGTGATGGGAAGGAGGAAAGGCGGGAGACGACTGGCAGATCCTGTTTCCAAGATGGCGGACAGAGCAATGGCGGCGTTTTGATGAAATAGGCGCTATTAAAAGAGAACGCTTTCCGCCGCATCTGCTCTGCCGTAAACAATCGCGAGGTTTTGTTTACAGTCAAAGTCTTATTTGCACACCACACAACTCTTCTACGCAGTTCTACGACGATTGCCGTTTACTTCTGGTACAGAGACCTCAGACTAACTAGATCGTTTCCAAAATACTTCCCTTAAGCGTCTACGAACTTGTATTTATTTCTCATTTACACGAGAAAGTCAAACTTCAACTGAAAGCTACGTTAAACGTCCGTTTCCTTTCGCTCTGTGGTGTCCTACAGTTTCCTGTGGAAGTGTTGTGATTATTTGGGTCAAGGGGTCAAACTGATCATGACAGCTAAATTTAAAATCTCATATTTTCAAGGATCCGCACTTCAGGCCTTTATATCTCTCAATGAACTTACGGCCGAAAAGTTGTAGCCTTTGCAGTGCCAATTTATTCTGGAAACGAGCGGCTCAGCTAAAATTGCAAAACCCGGCCAGGAATATAAATTACGTAGCATTCGCGGCACTCAAATCACACAGAGAAAATGACTCGCACACTTACACGACGACACATCAATATTGTAATACAAAATTAAGGTTTAATTTAGGGATCCATACCTCTCAATAAATACAAAATCATACTTCCTCTCTTCAAATGTTCAGCGCGCGTTTCTGCTTGTAAGCTTATGTCGTCGAAGGGTTGTAAACATCGCGAGTAACTCGACTTTAGCAAGCGTCTTGACCGGTTCGCTGATGTTCTATTAAATACACCCGTAAAAAATGCCTTTCTAACGGCCAGACATCACTGAAACTTCGTCAAATACGCCATTCCACAACTCTGAATGCATGGAAAATAAATAATCGAAGAAAAACGGCCTCGCGCAACTTTTCGACTCTTGGCACAACTTTTCGACACAGGATCTGCCAGTCGTCTCTCTCCTTCGCTTTCCTCCTTCCCAGCATTCCCCGCGACTTGCGACTCCCAACAAGGACTTCTCTTCTCGTTAATATTAACAGGAGACAAGAGAGACGACTGGGGACGAGTCAGCATTTGAGGAGTGTTTATCCAATGCAGATGACCGAAAGAAACAGCTTTTCGCTGTAAACATCGAGAAATAGATCGAATCTATGTTAGAAGCTAGCTGTACGGCATAAATTAATCTGGTTTCAGTTTCGATTCCAATGTGAAATGAAGTACATTGTATGAAGCGTTGGTAGGCTCTATTAACCGGCCACTGTTCGGGAAAATGAGCCCACGCTATAAAAACGTTGGTGGTTTCACTTTTGTTCTCGCATAGTGTACATAAAATTAAGCTTCAATTACGTACTACCTTGTACATGTATATAATCGAATACACAGACTTGCATAAATTTATTTCCTGTACGAAGCGACATGTCGAACTAAATATATTCATTACGTCATGTCGGACTACATTGTACACTGGAAGGCTCACGCTGTGAGAGGCGTGTATGGAATTGGTAAATAGAAGAGTTTGAATAGAAATGAAACGAATACGTATGCAAATGCCAAACGAAAGATTTTAGAATGAAAAATAACTAGGTATCTGAGCAAGGCACAGAATTTCAATAGATACAGTATTTATGGGACAAGATTAAAAAATCGACTTTTATATTTAAAAATAATTATTGAAAAATTAATTAGTACTGCTACATAAAAATATATTGACTAAAATTATCGATTTATTGTTATGTTAAGCTTAGCTCATTCCGAAAGGTTTTTTTTTTAGTGATACATAATTAGGCCCGGGTCGCACTTGCGGACAAGTTTTGAAATGTCCCAACATTTTCAAAAAAAATTGTCAGGACATGTTGTCAGAGACATATTGTAGAGTAACAAAAGGTTTAGTTACTAGCACAATAGCTTTGCACGTGCTATAAACCTCTTGGGACATTCCTCAGCTGTCCTCTGCATAACAACGACGTGAAATGACCAAATTCTGGGCTTTGGGGAGAACAGCTTTGTCCTTCACAACAAAATTAAAATCATGAAGTTGGTTCGACCTGTGACGATTACCACAGAAAATTAATGGAAACAAACGAAAAAAACAGTGCATTGTTATTCACATATTGCAAATCCAAGTTTGGTGGCGTACACCATATTATACTGGCACACAGGAGGCCGCGGTAAATTTGAATCAGATATATGGCAACACGTGCTGCAAAATGCAAATTTGTTATTCTCAGAGAAAAACACAATGGTTAATCAGCAAAGCATTGTTATCCGGAGTCACCCGGTGCGTGGGGATGTAGCTTGTCCTTGCGATTATTGTATCAAATAAATGTCAAAACGTGCACACGTGCGACGGGAGCCAATCATAGGACTACGGCTTCTTGTTATTTTATCTTTTTGGACAAGTTGTTCGTCCTGAAAATGTAGGTCGCACTCGTCTTTGCTATAATTGACGCTTAAATTGATGAAATCCACTAAAGTTACCAAACTTGTCCGTAAGTGCGACCCGGGCCTTAGGCATAACAAAGAAGCCGCAGTCCTATGATTGGCCCGCGTCGCACGTGTGCACGTTTTGAAATTTGTTTGATACAATAATCGCAAAACAAGTGCGACCTACTTGTTGCGAGTCGTTCAAATTTTGTCAAAACGGACAAAACTTCAAAGGCGCCGTAGTCATGCCCTAGGTGCCTCCAGATAACAATACTTTCTTGATTAACTATTGTGTTTTTCTCTGAGAATAACAAATTTGCATTTTACAGCACGTGTTGCCATATATTTGATTCAAATTTACCGCGGCCTCCAGGACTGTGTGCAAGTATAATATGGTTTACGCCACCAAAACTGGATTTTAAATATGTGAATAACAATGCATTGTTTTTTTTCGTTTGTTTCAATTAAATTTCTGTGGTAATCGTTACAGGTCGAACCAACTTCATGATTTTAATAATGTTGTGAAGGACAAAGCTGTTCTCCACAAAGCCCAGAATTTGGTCATTTCACGTCGTTGTTTTGAAGAGGGCTGCTGAGGAATGTCCCAAGAGGTTTATAGCACGTGCAAAGCTATTGTGCTAGTAACTAAACCTTTTGTTACTCTACAAGATGTCTCGGACAACATGTCCCAACAATTTTTTTTGAAAATGTTGGGACATTTCAAAACTTGTCCGCAAGTGCGACCCGGGCCTTAGCTATACAGTAGAACTCCGCTAACTCGAACTCAGTTAACTCGAACTCCCCGCTAACTCGAACAAAATCCGATTTCCCCTGGGTTTGACCCCGTTTTTTCAGTCATTTACTATCAGCTAACTCGAACTCGGTTAACTCGAACTCCGCTAACTCGACCTAATTTTACTTTTCCTTAGCTCAAATTTACCCCGATAACTCGAACTCTATTTCAAAAACGTCGGTCGGTAAACCTTAAAACTGTAAAATCTTTAATCTTTTTAGATAACAACGTGATTATGTCTGCATGCAAACGTAATTCAAGCCCATTAAAATGTCCTTAACTAGATCTCAGCCTTTGTTTTGTCCTTTTTATGTTCTTAAAATTTTGGCTTAAAGGAGCTACGTCACGGATGGTGCCTCTCCTGCCATTTTTTTCAAGTTCGCCATTCACAATCCGTCTTAATCTTCTCCATCCTCGACCATCCTTGTTCCTGTTTGGTTTATTATTACTTATTTGGTATTTTTCTACCTTAGTAAACTATTATTTTGAGGCTTTCTTCAATTTGAAGGTGATTTTGCACTTCGCAGAAATGACTTAGAATATCGTGACATAGCTCCTTTAAATTCCTAAACTAAACGTTCTTATCAAAAGGCTCTTATAAAACAAACTAATTGTACCAAAATGACTCGTGATTGTGAATGAATGATAAAGCCACAATACTGATATGACTTTCAAGAAATTCGACACCAACCCCGCTAACTCGAACTATTTTTTGTTTCCCTTGGGAGTTAACTGATAACCCGGGCGTTTATATTTTAAAACAAATAAAGAAGCCAAAACCATGTATTATACTGTCATAAAACACGACGGGAATTTGAGAACACGAGAGAAATTTAGAAAACACGAGCCGCAGGCGAGTGTTTTCTATATTTCTCGAGTGTTCTCAAATTCCCGGAGTGTTTTATGACAGTATAATACATGGTTTTGGCTTCTTTATGTGCTTTAAAATATAGATTTACGCGCGCGAAACGATAAAACACGCTTTTCTATGATTTATACTCTGATAAAACATGGTTTTTAACCAATCAGAGCGCGCGAAATTTTCAGTCTATATTTTAAATCTTTATAAGCCCACCCAACGTCCCTTACGAAGTTGTATATAAGCCCAGGACTTATTACTGGGATCTTACAGTAGTTCCGGACTGTATAACCTCTCAGACCAGTTTAACCCTGATAAATAAACGTTACTGTTTTTAAAAAAAGCCATTCTCTTGGGTAACAAATTCTGATTTTCTTATCATAGTCAGTAATTGATGATAGCGTGTTTTCCCACTCACAGGCAACATCTACAATGGAATACACCGAAGAACAGCTAAATTTCTTTCGAATGGTGTCTATCATCTTCGACATCATTCCAGTGGGACTGCGAAAGGTCTTTAGACAAGAGTGGGATAACCGCTACAAAAGAAGCATCGGCCGAAAATGGACGAATACAACACTAAATGGTAACGACTTCTACCGCAAAGAAGCACGGTCGTGTCGTGAAGATAATAAGTGTCATCTGGACAATATCAAGACAGGAAACACGACAGAGTGGGACAGCAGCTGCTTGTTTTTTGCCATTCTGTTTTCAAATAGCATTGGCCGCTCAAGCGCCAACCCACTTAAACAAAAAGTTAGAGATAACGTTGATGCTCTCCGCACTGTGCGAAACGACATTGCTCATATCAAAGAAGCTAAACTCACTGATGACGAGTTCGAGAATTACGTGGAAAGAGTGGTACATGCATTCAGAAATTTGGGTCTTACAACAAAGGACATTGAAACAGTGAAAAAGCAAACGAGATTTCGAAATAGAAAGCTAGACGAGTTAAAGAGAAAGGCTGATCGTTACAGGAAGGAGAGAGACATGATTAGAATTGGTTTAAAAGACAGCCGGATAGAGCTGCGAAGGACACAAGAAGAAAACGAGACTCTCACTCAGGAAATCAACTCCAAACCTGAGCCATTTTGCTCTCTGACATTTGCACCACCGCATGAAATCATCAAACGTTGTAACGACATTGCAAAGATTAAAAAGGAAATGCAAAAGCTTTACGATGGGTATAACGGAGCTGTCAGCACCATTTATCTGTCAGGAAATCCCGGAAGTGGCAAAAGTCAACTTGCCCGTCAACTTGGAGAGGATTTTTTCAGTGACACTGAAGGTCTTATTTTTGTTGCAACTCTGAATGCAGAAACCCTCGAAAGCCTGGCTGACTCGTATATTACTCTTGCTAAAAAGCTGGGAATTACTGAGTACGCTATTACTGAGATGGAGAAGTTGAAAAGAACAAAGCCAGAGGAAGCCCTAAAACAAGTCATGCGCAAGATTTCGCAAAGGATTTCAAAGTTTACAAAATGGTTAATAATCGCCGATAATGTTGTTGACTTGGCCTTGATCCGAAGCTATCTGCCCCAGACTGGCAGTAAAGATTGGGGTCACGGTCAGGTGTTGATTACAACTCAAGATAGCAATACAATTCCCTCCAATGCCCCTCGTACGTACCACCAGTCGCTCAGTAAAGGAATGCACCCAGATGATGCAATAGACCTTTTGAAACAAGTGTCGCAAATGCTGAATCAAGAGCACGTTGAGAACGTTGCTAAAGTTCTTGAGTATCAGCCGCTTGCCTTAGCAGCTGCTGCATTTTATGTGCAGACTGTTGTCAGTAATGGGTCTCCTAACTACAGTTGGACAAAGTATCTGGACGCACTAAGTCAAGGTCAACGAGAACCAACTGACGAGCTTCTTGCAAACGAAAGTGAGGCGTATTCACAAACAATGGCCACTACAGTTAAAATGGCAATAGAAAGAGCTGTGAAAACCAATGAAGTTATTCGGCAGGCCTTCTCCTTTCTTTCACTGTGTGCTTCAGAATCTATAAGTAGAAGCAGTTGTGAGCTTTGTCAAAGCTCGCTTACAAAGCAACATTGCCGAAGAGTTAATACGAGCAACGATTTTAAAATCCTCTTTGATTGTGTCTTTATGTGAAGAAGATCGAAAATATTTGAGGCTCCATAACATTGTTCACGAAGTTCTTAAAACTATTCCATTATTTGATCCCGATTCCACCCAGAAACATCAATCTATTGCTACAGCAATGCACATTTTTGAATCTCAACTTCGTGATCAAGAACATTTGTTAACAGAAAGAAATGGCTATGTACAGTTAAGAATATTAACATCTCACAGCAAAGTTCTATGTCGCATTGCTCTTTCCATCTTTCCAGTAGTGATACTATGGCAGGTTTTTTTCCCTACATTACTCCCGAGAAAGTTGTTTCATGGCTTATGTATACGAGTCGCGCCTGTCTAGATCTGAGACTTTCATATCTATCACAGGCAAACCGACTTTCAGAATTAGCTTATAACTTGCTTCAGTACGTTAGCACCACCACAAGAAAATTGCTAAGATCACAAGTTTATGAATTTTTGTGTACTGTGTGATTACAAATCTGCATCAGATTTGCTGCGAAAGGCGCTAGAAATAAAAAGGGAGATTTATGGTGAGAATCATGGCAATGTTGCAGGAAGTTATAACATCTTGGGCCTTGTCTACAGTGACATTGGACAGCACGAGCAAGCTAAAGAATTTCACGAGAAGGCACTCAATATCAGAATAACATTGTACGGTGACAAACATGGCGATGTTGCAACAAGTTATAACAGCTTGGGCCTTGTCTACAGTAACAATGGACAGCACGAGCAAGCTAAAGAATTTCACGAGAAGGCACTCAATATCAGAATAAAGTTTTACGGTGAAGAACATGGCGATGTTGCAACAAGTTATAACAACTTGGGCCTTGTCTACAGTAACAATGGACAGCACGAGCAAGCTAAAGAATGTCACGAGAAGGCACTCAATATCAGAATAAAGTTTTACGGTGAAGAACATGGCGATGTTGCAACAAGTTATAACAACTTGGGCCTTTTTTACAGTGACATTGGACAGCACGAGCAAGCTAAAGAATGTCACGAGAAGGCACTCAATATCAGAATAAAGTTGTACGGTGAAGAACATGACGATGTTGCAACAAGTTATGACAACTTGGGCCTTGTCTACAGTGACATTGGAGAGCACGAACAAGCTGAAGAATGTCACGTGAAGGCACTCGATATCAGAATAAAGTTTTACGGTGAAGAACATGGCGATGTTGCAACAAGTTATAACAACTTGGGCCTTTTTTACAGGGACATTGGACAGCACGAGCAAGCTAAAGAATGTCACGAGAAGGCACTCAATATCAGGAATAAAGTTGTACGGTGAAGAACATCGCAATGTAGCAACATGTTATGACAACTTGGGCCATGTCTACTTTAACATTGGACAGCACAAGCAAGCTAAAGAATTTTGCGAGAAGGCACTCAATATCAACATAAAGTTGTCCGGTGAAGAACATCGCGATGTAGCAACATGTTATAACAACTTGGGCCTTGTCTACAGTAGCATTGGACAGTACGAGCAAGCTAAAGAATGTTTCGAGAAGTCATCCAATATCAGAATAAAGTTGAATTATATGGTGAAGGCTCGGTGATTGAGAACATGGCGATGTAGCGCAAGTTATAGCAACTTGAAAAGAGTCTAGTGACATTGGACAGCACGAGCAAGCAAACGAATTTCACCAGAAGGCACTGATCATCAGAGAAAAGGTTGACGAAAATGGTGACGTTGCAACAAGTTATTAGTAAAACTTGGGAAGTGTTTACAGCGTCACTGGACAGTACAATCAAGCTAAAGAATTTTACGAGAAAGCACAAGATTGATGGTAAATTTAACACGTAGAATCGCTAGCACGTGACGCACCGGAACCTTAGTTTTCAATGATAGTGAGACTTTCTGTAACAATGATCTTGTCTTACAGTGAAAAGTGCCCTACCGTTGCTGAATAGGGTCGAGGCTTATTCCAAGGATCATTTTTTTTAACGCAATGAACAGAATCGTACCCAGTCGCTATTTATCTGATTAGAAACAATTTAGCCGGGGAAATCTGGAGCGAGATTAATTATGCGGCGCGTGGGGCGTTCTGGGAAGGGACAAAGGAAAAATTTTCCCTCGATCCTTCCCATAACTCCCCGCGCGCCTCGATCTACTCTCGTATCCAATCTTCTCTCATCTCCAAAACACATAAATAGGACACAGCGGCAAAATGACTGCGCGTGCGCCAACCTCCTCACTCATTTCCATACAAACATAATGGCGGCAATCGGTAGTCTCCCGCGCAGCCGTTATTTGTCTCGTCACGCAACGCGCTCCTCCCCACTATCGTAAGTGAAACATGAACTCTTTGAGCTATGTTACTATGTCACTGGTTACGATCGCTCGACTTCGAGCGAAAAATTCACTATTGTGGAAAAGATAATTAGTTTGCTAAAAAAGATATGTGAAAGAAGAGTCTCTCTCGGAATTGTTTTCAAGGTAAAAACCTTATCTGTTCCGTGACGGCCTTATCCACGCGAAATGAAAACAAATTCCGGGAATTTTGAATTGCCGCCATTATGTTTGTATGGAAATGAGTGAGCAGGTTGGCGCACGCGCACTCATTTTGCCGCTGTGCCCATAAATAGCGACTGGGTACGAGTCTGCGCAATGAACGGGTCATTGCATTTGGTGCACAAATTTCACTCGCATCATCAGTGCCTTTTGTTTAGGACAAATCAACACGTTACTGCGCCTGCGTATGTCGCTTGTGCTTGAGTCGCTAGTGAAAACCAGGCTTAACCGCGCTATAAATTTATGCATATTAATTTATTCATTCACGAGTTGACTTATAGTTTCCTTTGATTCATTGATGCAAGGACACATTCTCAGAACTTAATGTTAAAAGAAATGATCAGCAATCAGTAAGCTTGCTACTGAAAAGGATAAAAGAAAAAGAATAGTGAACGGTCCAGCTGTTTTAATGTAGAAAAATACAGACCTTTCCGAGGCCGCTCTATTTACAACCCGTGAAATGATCACCAATAAAACCAAAATTAATTAACTTCAGCATGTTAAAGGAGCAACGTCACAGTTGTGCATCTTGAAAAATTTAGCCTAAATTTTCCAAGTTCCCCATTCAGAATCCGTCTTAATCTTCTCCATCCTCAACCATCCTTGTTCCTGTTTGGTTTCTTATCACCTCTTTGGTGTTTTTCTACATTAATAAACTATTATTTTTAGGTTTCCTTAAGTTTAAAAGTCATTTTGTACATCACAAAAATGACTTAAAATATCGTGACATAGCTCCTTTAAAACTGCAGTAAGACAGACACTTTGATCCATCGAAACAACAATCCATACCAGGATTTTCAGTGAATTCCCATTAAAACAATAAAAAATATATTGTACAATGCTTGACTTGAATTTTAAGAATACTCTGGCTTTAAGGGTCTGTAACAAGGTAATGCACATGACAGCCATGTGTAGCTTTGATTGTCTGGGTCAAGTCTGGGAGAGTTATTTTTTTTTATATAAAATGAGGGTTAGTAGAGCATCATAATATTAACCCTTTCACTCTCAGAAGCTAAGTATTTTAAAGCTTTTTATATTTATTGTTGCTTTTGTGTATGTCAAGGCAAATTCAAAGGGAATCTGCGTAAAAAAATATTTTTCTTTTTTTCCGAGAAAATGCTATTTCAGCATTTTTTTTCCAGATTGAAGCTTGATTATCTCTGGAAAATGCGTGGTTACCCCCAATTTTCTTTTTGGATTCCAATAGCCATTGCTAAGATCTGCTTTTCCCGCATAGTCATAAACCGCGCAAAAATACTTTGGTATTAGGAGGCACCGTCCTTAACATGGGTTTAATGGAAATATCTCATTCGCGTCTCAAGCAATCCAAAAACTCTTAGCTCATCCCATGAATCTATGTTATGGGGTGTTTTGTAAATTTTTGGGTATTTTGGGGAGGAAATAGTTTTTCTCAAAGGAGTTGTAAAATTTAGGGAAATAAGAAATATTGAAGATTTAATGTAGTTTTAAAATTAGAATTTGAAGTTAAGAATTAGTAGATTGACATTGACGACAGTTGATAACCACGCAAGAGCACCCGCGTGGGTATCAACTGTCTGTTGGTGTTCCAATTTTTTTTTTTTTTCTTCTATCCCTTCTTTAAACCTCTTAAAATTTCATTGAAATTCAGGTAGAATCCCCCCTTAAGTCTGTGGATGAAACCCTAGTGTGTGACCATTCAAATGAAAGCTATCGACCAGTACTTTCATGTGGTACTGTTTATTATGCTGTTCAAGGTGGCTCTACCTTTTAAGAGGCTGTCCGCGTAAGAACGGATAAGGCAAATTTCGGCCCTTCACCGATTTGCCTAATATTTTCAGTGAAAGTTAACCATTATATCCCATCAACAAATATCACATTTATTTGGATCAATTCCTTCTTTTTCATTTTTTGCGAGGGCATTTTCAACATAACCTCAAAATTATGCAAATTAGCTTTGGGGACTCTACAATTTAGCTATAAATGTCGGGCACTACCAAAGCCCAATTTATTGTCCAAACCCGCTGAATATTTTATATATTCAAGTTTCATCTTTCATCAATAGTTTAAAGGTTTAATAATTGTATTTTATCAAATTTTGACTGAGTTATGAATTTTCTAAGATACCTTCTCTCGAACCCAGGAATTTGTGAAACGTGACATACCTATAGTTGAAAATTATTTTCTCTTATGTGGGACCTGACCTAGAGTCAAATCTGTTATAACTCAAAAGTACTAACACCAATCTAATAAATTATAGAATAAAATTTGTGGGCACTTAAAGCTGCGCGCCGTACAGAGCTCTGTGAATTTCCCAATTATTCGCCATTTTGATCGAAACCAAAGATAAGGCGGTCCGAACGATAGACCAATTTCTCAGCCGAAAACGCTTGGAGATACAATAATAACCGCTAAAGGGCAGACATATGCCTTGCAAATAAATATTATTCGTTGTTTTAGCTGTTGTTTCGGGAAAAATCGGGGTATTTTCAAAAGTAAACAGCGATAAATATTTCCTTTCAATTGATATATGCAAATTAGCTGCATATTAAATTTCGTGTTGCGATGCGATTTCTTTATGTATTCCACAAAACCCTTATATTGAGAGACTCTTGAGAATATTTTCCAAGAGAAAGAATTGATTTTTATGTGGAGTAAAAATTTTTTCAGCCTCTATGTGAAAGCGTTTTGTTCAGATTGTGAACTATATTTTGATTTCCCGCAGTGTTTGTTTTACTAGCCGGACACAGTTATTCATTTCATATTCCTGAATTCAAATTCTTGTACGAATGACTTCAGTTGATCAGTTAGGTCTTTTTCCGGTATCTTTTCAAGACAAAGAATTGTTTCTTACCTGGGGAATAATTTATTTTAGCCATTATGTGAAAGCTTTCCTTTAGTTTATGAGCCATTTCTATTTATAACGCAGTGTTTGTTTTGCATGATTCACTTGTTCATTTCATACCATTCTACAGCTGATTCTAGTTCAATTAAAGCAATTAAAGCATTCACATTCTTGTATGAATGAATCTCTCGATTTAAATTGCACTTCAAAATGTCGCAAGATTTGTTTCAGCAGGTCCTCTCCCCGCCACCCCTCCTACGCCTGCGGGCTCGCGAGGCTCGTGCGTGCATTATCGGCGCTCGCCTCTCGATTCTCGCGTCACGAATCTATATCTCGAGAGAAGAAAGTGAGACTGTTTTGCAATCTATACTGGGAGAATATCGATCGGTCCTAGGCCTTGACAGTATCAACGATCGAGCGCAGCGAGGTCCATACCGACGGCCGATATTCTCCCAGTACGCTCCTGAGCAAGCTTGCTTACAAAATAGCTGTGGAAATTAGACCATAACAATGCACGAAACTTTACCCGGTCCGATACTTAGAAAATATCAGACCGGCAATAAAGCATTCTGATTGGCTGCATTTATATTGCTCCTCTCTACTGTCTTAGTCGTGTTATAAAACTAAATATCGTAAAAACCAGTATAGCGAAACAAACTTTTCAGTGGCGACGGGTATGACATAAAATTATCGATGACTGATATTAATTTTTTTTATATATACATGTAAAGGAAACTGGATAGCGTGTCAGAATTGTGAGAAGGAAATGGTGGAAATGTTTGAATTAGAAAATTAAAACTTATATGAAACAATACATTGACACTGGCGAAAAAAATCACTGGAACCACAAGGATAATGGTACTTACGTGAACCAACAGCAGCATTTTCGCTAATAGAATAGAATAGAATAGAATAGAATAGAATAGAATAGAATAGAATAGAATAGAATAGAATAGAATAGAATAGAATAGAATAGAATAGAATAGAATAGAATAGAATAGAAAACTTTATTATCGTGTCAATGCCTTATAGCCTGGGAAAATCCCATACTAATTTGGGGACACAAAAAACAAAAATCCTTATTTCGTCGGCCATTTGGAAGTTTATGATATGTCTTCCTGCCACGCTTGTACTCTTCCCAATATGGCAGGGTATTGGCTCGATCGCCAGAATCTTCCAAGTAAATGTCTGTGCCTCGGGCAGATGGTCATGCTCGTAAGCTGGGTCGCCGACAAACCGCGAATACCCACTCTGGCCAAGATTAGCTCGGCTTCGGTAACATCACCGAATTTCGATAAATGGCAGCTCGCCAAATGCGCCGAAATATCCGAGTTGCACTCAGAGAGCGAAACAGGATTCTCCTCGTCCCTACTATAGCTACACGGAGTCTGTAATATTTCGTGCAGAGAACAACTGTAGGGAATATCAGACATTTTGCGCAATATATACGGACGTTCTCGGGATAGACTGAGAGGGTTCTGACAAAATATACAATCTGATGCACATTTCTAGCTATTTCTCATTTAATTTAATTTAAAAGAGTGAAATTGTAAAACAAACACTGTGTTGCCGCATCGTGGAAAATGAAAATAGCTCACAAACGAGTTTTCAAAATCTTTCACATAATGGCTGAAACATTTTTTTTTCCCCCTTGGCAGCGACAGGAAAATACCTGACTGGACAACTGATGTCATTCGTATAAGAATTTGAACACTTGTAAAAGTTCTTACGGAAATTGTTTTGTGGAATATAAGCTAACAGATAAAGAAATCCCATCGCAACACGAAATTTAATATGCAGCTAATTTGCATATATCAAGGAAATATTTATCTGTTTACTTTTGAAAATACCCAGATTTTTCCCGAAACAACAGCTAAAACGAATATTTATTTACAGAGCATAGGTCTGCCGTTTAGCGGTTATTATTGTATCTCCAAGCGTTTTCGGCTGAGAAATTGGTCTATCGTTCGGACCGCCTTATCTTTGGTTTCGCGTGCAAAGCCATTGTACTGCTAATTACACCTATTGTTTTGTGACGTTCTCGTACAATGGTTCTGCACTTGCGTTTTACATATTGGTACATTTCTTAGCCGTCCGGTCTGCAAAACAACAACGTCAAATGACCAATTTCACCTTATTTTGAGAGAACAAAGTTCTGTGCACTGACGTCTAGAGCGTCTAACTCGAAAAGTTCAAAAAAGTTCAAAATGAAATTTACACCGATGCAAAAGCGAAGGTTGCTCTATGCATACGCCGAAAATTACCGTTTTGTTTGGTTTAGATCGCACGCAATTAACGTCTGCCTTTTCGCGCCCACACTAAAAGAGCAACGCGTTTCGAAGCAGCTCGAATTATTTTAAATAAAATCGTTGTTGATTTTACATATTGAACCCGTTCTTTATTTCTTACAGCTTTACCAACATGTTGACATGTTCATTCTACAAAAACTAAGTGGAAATCCCGTACCGTTCTCTTGTAGCAATCCCTTTTCTGCATCAGCTATTGAACTTCATTTGCCGACATGTTTTGAACGCGAGCGCTCTCGAGGGCGCTCAAACCCAGTCTCACTCCGCATCAAACATCGCTCCATTCCAGCGCCCTGGTATGGTACACATTGATCGCGGACTCCAATTGAAAATGAAAGCGGAAAATCGCAAGATCGATCGATTGCAAGAGGTATGGCCGTTTGTGCAATATTTCATTCGTTTGTGTTCTTGTCTTATTTTCATCTTTTCGTTTTCAGATTTTGGCGACAAAGAGAAGTAAAGGAAGAGTGACTTATCAGTGGAATCGAGCAAGATTGACAAGTAAGAAAATATTTTACTGACGATCGAATAGATTTATAGCATTTCGTTCAGACAAGCTGTAGCTGAGGGCGACAGCGCGACAAAGGCTAGAAAATCTTAAATGTACTGTTAGTAGTTTTTTTAAAACTGTAAACATTACTTAAAACATCGATTTAACCATTTCAATTGTCAGATTTAATCGATTGTTCAATAGGAAAGTTGTCTCTAAGAGAGAAATTTACGATTTTCAAGCTATGGTACCCCCCCCCCCCCCGTATTTGATTTCATGCATGACGCGTAGCCTTGAGGGAAAATTCCCAAATTGAAATGTTCCTGTTCGATGCCACCTGAATGAAAAGCGATATTAAAAAAGCTCAATATGGCCATTTGAAGAGTTTTATCCAATGCAGATGACCGAAACTTATCCACAAACCCAGCGTTTCTCTGTATTAAAACATCGAGAAATAGATCGGATCTAAGAAGCTACAATAGCTAGCGCTGTACGGCATAAATTAGGCTTACTTTCAGTTTCGATTCGAATGTCAAGTCGGCATCAGCTATTTACCGAGTTACGAGTTGAGTTGAGTTTGAGTTAAGATTGAGTTAAGTTTGAGTTACCGTTTTCTGTATATTTTTTATTAAAAAAGTGTTAAATTACAGCAAGGAGCCCAAAAATGTGACCACTTTTAATTAATTCACATTCTTTCGTGCAGATTGTCCGATCAGAAGCCGAGGATAGCTTCCACAAAACAACTTTTAATTATACATCACATTCGGCTTTCGCGATCTTTCGGTGAATTTTGAGGCGCTTGACATGTAAACTTTGAATCTTTGGCTTTGAAATTAGTACGCTACACTAATTTCACAACTCCGAAATGCGAAATACTAATCGAAATATAAAACAAATAAAACAATGATCAACACTCGGTGCGATGTCTTCGCAACCCAAAAGCCCGACAGTAAAAAATGCTGGCCGTAGGAATTACGGAATTACATGTACCTTAGGCCCAGTTCAGATGCCGTACTTCACATGAGCCGAATCGAATTCGAATTTAGGCCGACCCAAATTAATTTAGACCGGCTGAATTGATTCAGACGCCGAGCTTAATTCAGCCGAACTTAATTTAATAGGGGAAAATTGCTGTTATATTGGAAAATACATTATAATAATTCATGCATTTGTTTCGGCTCATGTGAAGTTAGGCGTCTGAATCAAAGCCGATCCACAGCCGTTATTCCCGGCTGAGCCAGGCGGGAAGATCGGCTGAGCCGATTCGAATTCATCCAGCCGTTCCGAATTGATTCAGACGCCGTACCTCACATGAACTTAATTCATCGAATTCGATTCGACTCATGTGAAGTACGGCGTCTGAACTGGGCCTTATTCTCACTTATTTTCGCGAGTATTAATTTTCGCGGTTTTCGCGATGTAGCAAAATAAAGACGATATTTTCGTAAAATTTTAAAGCCTTTGAGCCCTTTTATCTCGGAAATCGCGAAATTAAAGCCTCGCGAAAATTAGTAAGAATAAGTTACACAATGAACAGTACGGTTATTGTACCCAGATGATCGACAGAAAATTATTATAAGCTTTCGTTCTGCAGCGACTCGGCTCGCTTCGCTCGCAAATTTTCTTCAGGAGCCTGATTTCAGGCTAATAACTGTGTCGGGTTTCAAGTAATGAATAGCAATGCAAAGGAGGTGTAGCCTGTTTAAAAACTTATTCATTATGCGTAAGTGTGAGACCCGTATGAGTCCTTTTCTGATTGTGTTGATTTCCGACATTTCTATCTTCGTCGCTTTCGTCACAAGAAAGAGGTATCAACTGAGTCACAGATGGTCAGTCTTTTGCATGTCCAGGCCTTGTCTGCGTTCTTGGCCATTCCAATCATTTCCATTCCCATTGAGCGTTTGTTGAAACAGCTATATCAGGAGGGGACATTGGGGTTTGCGGTATTGCGGTTTCAGACCATTTTTCATACGGTATTTCGGTGTAATTTCACTCTTAAAGTGCGATATTGCGGTTTCATCCTGGTCGACGGAACTCGGTAGAACTCGGTAGAAACTGAAATGTTCTTCACGGTATTTCGGTTTCTGGTCGTTACTATAATCGTTTCAGTAAGATGATAATGTCGATAATGTCGTGTGCGATGGGCCTATAAATGTCCGATAGCAAAAGTAACGTGAGTGTTAAAGACCGTTCACTGATGCCCGATAGACGAAAAAACCCAGCTCCTGTATTACTGCTATGGCAGAAAACGTGCCAGCTTGATGCCCTTCAGTGATACCGGTATACAGCTGCAGTCATAACTAACTTGATACCAAATTCTTGGGAGCGTCCTACGAGAAATGTCGTCATCCGGAGAGCCCCACCTATGGCCAACTAATAGCATGACACAAGCGAACGACCGACATAGCTGGTTTTAATTTATCAACGAACTAATCAAGATTAAGAAAGGCAATGCGATCACCGAATTTTAAAACTAAAACGAGTATAACTTCAAGGAACTTACCTTCAGAGATCAGTGTATATCGAGATGATAACGGAGTGCAAACTCAAGCAAACAAACTAATGCACTTCAGTGTTAACTCAGACGAGACTGCCTTACTAAAAATAGAGGGGTTTTGTACAATAGATTTGGAACGCATTCAAATTACGGTCTGTTAATTTCTTTCAAACAAAACATTTGTTTCTGAATATTAATATCGCAGAAGCCAAGAACATCAGACTTAATCGAACTGCCTGCCACATCAACAATGAGTTCTCAAATTTACAAAATGTTGCACGCGATTTTGCACTCCCTAAACTTAACAAATAGATTCTATTTGGCCGTGCGTCTGTACTCTAATAGAGTACAGATGACGTCAAAACGTGACAAGAACAACTAAAGTGGTCCACGAGACGCAGTCGAGTGGGTCACTGTTGTTCTTGTCACGTTTTGACGTCTTCTGTACTCTATTAGAGTACAGACCCACGGCCAAATATAATCTATTCGTTTTATATAATTTTGAAGATATTCGCTTCGGATTTTCACTTGAATGTATGCTAAATAAGCCGATAAAAATTATGTCAACAAACATCGAGTTTAGGCCACAGTGTTTTCATGCACTCAAATAAAACTTTGTGAAATCTAAACGGCTTAAAATAAACTACAGCTCAACTCAGCAAATGTTTCGAACAACAAATATTTAGAGACTAACCTGATATGAGGAAAAACAATCTGAATTATTCCAGTCCAAATCCCGTTGCAAGTCGCTTCACGGCGAGCGATAATCCCGCTAAATTTCTCGGATTCTGTTCACAATGATCTAAAAGTCCATCATATTTTCCTCCAAGTTCTAGCCAAGCTTGAACAGCTGATTTAAAATCAGTATCAATTGATCTACATTGAATTTCCTACGGAAATATTTCCAGTTTGATGAAAAGTTTTCTCTGTTTTGAGACGGCGATGCGAAGAATTCGTGCTGTGGCAGGGCGCGCGTGTTTTCCCGCCACACGTGACGTCATTCGTCCGTCTGTACTCTAATAGAGGACGGTTTCTAAACCAATCACAGCGCGAGTTTTACACAGTAAATTATATAAAAAAAGATAGATGTACATCCACCAACATTTCCACGATCAAACTTTGTTTAGGTTTCTATAGCAGGAACAAAAGGAGACACTACTTACTTGAAAGAGATGTTATTACGAGGACAACTGCACGTAAACAATCTTCTGGGCTTCTAGAAAACTTCCAGCCTGTTAAATGGCTTGTTCAAGGGTTCAGCGATTTTCAAAGAAATATTCGTTGCCGTCAGAACATTATTTTAAAAAAGAGGTTTCGGAGCCAGTCCACGTAGGGATCAAGCAATTATGGAAATGGTCAGAAACAGCCTCAAAAACTATTTCTGGTGAAATGTATTCATGAACAAGCAATTTGTTAGCAAAAGTTAGCAAATGCTAATATTGTGGTTAAACCGTCAACGGAAACTCGATTGAAATTTGTTTTGTCAGTCAAGATAAAACGCAAGAATAGAAAATATTTTAAGGATAATAAACAAAATATTAAACCTCCTTTTGGCTTCAAAATATATTCACTGATAATTGTCCGGCATTATCTGTTCCTTGAAGCTCACAGTTTTCGCAGTGGAAGATTTGAACTGGACTCCTAACAGCAACTGCATGTTTCTAACATGCTAATAAACTGGTTCCAGCGGTTGATCAATGGTTAGTCTGGCCGGCACAAGCTGGGCGCGTCTAGATCTATTTGTCGCATGCGCAGATGACTGTTGTAGCGTTTTCGAACGTATTTGTATGGACGGGGAAAACGCTAGTAAGAAAACGATGTGTGGATGAGGAGCTTTTGATGCGTTTTTCGATGAAAACGGAGCGTTCGAAACTTAGCGTTATGACAACGGATACATATGAACGGGGCCTAAGTCAACCTTGTCCCCAGAGCCCACGATTCTTTTGGAAGCTTCTAAAGGATCGCGGGCTCGCGGGACGAGATTGGGCCTAAGTGTGGACGGGGCCTAAGTCTTTTGTGCGATGTTTATTTTAATAATAACACAGAAACTTGTTTAAAATTTGGGCGGGATCGGGATTTTCGACGAAAAGAAGGGCGGGATGGCGGGATTAACGAGAAAAAATAGACGGGAAGGCGGATTGGGAACCCTATTGTGGACCTCACTATACGTACCCGCCAGTCTGAAATTAAAAATTCTCACGCAAATCTCCTGATAGTATTCGATCTTTGTTTAGCTAATGCCAAGCGATTCTGTAGTTGACGAATTCCCCTAGCTTGGGCACAGTATAAAATCGCCATGTTCTCGATATAAAAAGTATTGTCCGACTCACGGGCACGGTTTGAAAATAAATAATACCAGAGGTCTATAACTAGAGGTTTCCATCTCTGGTATTGGGTCTTCGCCCATCAGATTCGCAGTTAGGCTATTTTTAGACATTTTTCCGCGCGAAACCAGCAGCCAATCACGTTGAACCATTTTTAATGATATGCGAGCGCTACTCAAAGGCAGAAACTTTGCCGCCAAGGAAAAGCGAAAAGCGTCACTGCAGAGTGTAATAATGTTTTAAATACTTCACTAAATTTAGGTCAAACTTTGGTATACTTTTTGTAAAACTATAAATCGACTGAGTGATTTTTCAGTTCAGTCTAAATGAAGCATGATTTGTATGAATTCGGCGGCAAAACTTGGCGCGGTGTCCAGTTGGCAAGTTGAATGAAAAGAACCAAGACAAAGTTTTCTCCACGGATTAATCTTCGCTCAATCTCTCCAAAGTTTCGTATATTCTGGAAAATTGTGCAGATGTTTAGCTTAACATGGGAAGATTCGAAATAATTGTGGAGCTGAACATTATATTCATTTTACAAGTTGAACGGACAGCTATACGCAGCCGAAGGTTTCACTTGTTTACATGTATACGGCGGGCAAAACTTGCGCGACTACAGAATTAACGAGCGTCTGAGCTTAAAATCAAGTTCATTGAAGTAAAAGAACAAAGGAAACCCTCAATATCTACATGGATGGAAGAAAGAGAGTGGTCTTCGAAGAGAATTTCACTGTGAAGTGATCTTTGAATGATTGACTGTCACGAACGCTTGACGAACTGCCGTAAGCTTATGCTTTAAGCTTATATTCTGACCATGGATATTTATTGTGCTGATTTTAAAATCTTAATTCAGCTGGAATTGACAAGCCTCTTCGAAATACAAGGTAACAATACTGAATAGACTAAGCTTAAACTTGTGTTGTAAACAGGTTTTCATTCTTTGGACGAATTAATTGTCGGATCTTCCCGTAAATTAATTTCAGGCTGCCTTTAGTGCTCTTTCAGTCGCATTAGTTGTACATTTTACAGGCATTTCCCATTAAATATTTCGTTTCAAACTTCGTGCATTATTTAGTAGAATTAACTTTTGTTTGATTTAGAAGGGCCAAGGTTTTTTACTTAATAATTTTAGCCAGCGTTTCAATCGACGAACTGACAAACCGTCTTGAACAAAAATTGTCGAGCTGGCGCGTTCACTGACCATTTTTGTCAGGCATGGTGCGTGATTGGCTGCTGGTTTCGCGCGAAAAAATGTCTAAAAATAGCCTAACTGCGAATCTGATGGGCCGCGCGCAATGCTAGTATGGAAACCCTCTAGTTATAGACCTCTGGTATCATCGCAAATTTACATTTACGGTCATATCATTTACATTTATTGCATAATTTGTACTTTATCTTTCGTACAACTACTTGACCAGGATAATGTGGAAAACATGATTGTTTTTCAGTGTTAGAGGAATTCTAAAAAAAACCTGTCTGATACAAATGATAGGGAATCGCTGCCCCTTTCTTAGTGAGAAGACGATCTTTGACAGAATGTCTGCACTGTTTTGTCACTCTAGCTCTTTGTATATAATTAGGGTAAGGGTTTGCACCTATAAAACTTGGTTGAGTCCCCCCCCCCCCCTCCACCCCCCTTACCGTAAAATTACAAAAATAAGCCCATCCGTATATAAGCCCCATAAGAATGGCAAATGTCACGAACTGAGTCGTGTTATGTAGGCCTGTCACCCTTTATACTAAGCCCTTCAAAAAAGTCCTTTGAAGAATATAAGCCCCAGGGCTTATTTTTCGGATTTTACGGTATATTAAATAAGCCCCTCGCTTTTCCACATCGGCCCTCAAAAAAGGTCTCAATCGGCCTTAGATCGGCCTCAAAAAGTCCTCAAATCGGCCTCAAATTGGCCTCAAAAAAAGGTCTCAAATCGGCCTTAGATCGCCTAAAAAAAGGTCTCAATTCGGCCTCAAATCAACTCCAAGAACAACATGCGATGTCTAGAAATATCTTCGTCCATTTTGCTGTTTTGTGCTGTTGTTGTTGTTGTTGTTTTTTTGTAAGAAAGTTGCCTTGGAACCAAGTGAACCGATTAGTCGCACTGACGCGGACCACGTTTCCCAGTATCACTTGAGCTCAATTTCACACCCTCTCCCCCGGGCGTAAAACGACAATATTCCAGCCGTCAACCTCGGGCGAAAGCATCCCTGGAACCGAGCTGCTCTGCAATTGAATCATTAGCGAATGCAAATTCAGTTCAAATCATAGCTGCGTTCTCATTGGACGATTCACACAAAATGCACTACAAAATCCAGCATGGACTGTTAATATTAATAAATGTATTTTCTCGCGTTATAGAATGGCACGCTTGTTTGTAGTGGCTAGTTCGAATGTGTTGGTATTTCAGTACAGTGGTAATTTATTATAGTTTGTTAGGGTGCGTGAGTATTTTTGATTAGGTATATAAGGCATTTTTTCCGCAGGTCAAGTTCACTCGTAATCGTTATATTTCTGTCAATTTTGGGCGAAACGGGCAATGATCTTCCGCCATTAGACGTTAACTCCGGAAAATCTAGCCAAGAGAGCGGCCTTTTTTTCTGGTGCTGAGAAACGGTAAATTTAATTTTCCCGTCTCCTCGATTCGAAGCTCGACAAGAATCGAATCGAAATTCGATGAATTAAGTTCATGTGAGGTACGGCGTCTGAATCATTCAAGAACGGCTGAATGAATTCGGATCGGCTCAGCCGTTCTTTTTCGCCTGGCTCAGCCGGAAATAACGGCTGTGGACCGGCTTTGATTCAGACGCCGAACTTCCACATGAGCCGAAACAAATGCATAGATTATTATAATGTATTTTTTCAATATAAACAGCAATTTTCCTCTATTAAAGTTAAGTTCGGCTGAATTAAGCTCGGCGTTTGAATCAATTCAGCCGGTCTAAATTAATTTGGGTCGGCCTAAAATTCGAATTTGATTCGGGCTCATGTGGAAGAACGGCGTCTGAACTGGGCCTTAAGCCGCGGCTAAACGTTTTAAAAACATTATAGTTATATAACATGTCCAACATTTGTTGTAAACAATGTTAGATCGCGCGGACTAAACGTCATAACATCACGCAAACATGGATGGCGTTTGTTTATATTTTTTCCCGGGAATTTTCAAAATGGCGGAAAGATATAAGAAAAAAGCTCTCGCTGTAATAGTTATTTGTAACTTACTACAGAAGAAAAAAAGAGTCCCGAAGTTGGTAAAAAGGAAAACAAAATCTCCTCAATTTCTGATATTGCCAACTGCTTTCTGTCTTTATCGTGGTAATCTTGTCGAAAGTGTTCCACAGACATGGCCTTTGTTCGTAGCATTCGATTAATGTTTTCAGGTCCTCGTTTTTCCAAGTCCTTCTTCGATTCTTTCCTGTGCCCTTCTTCGACGGTGTCTCCTGCTCCGCCATTTTGAATAGCCGATGTATTGGGTTGGGGACTGGGTGCTTAAAAATATGATTGGTCGTTGGGTTGTAACATTGTTAGAAGGCCGGCTAAACGATAAAACATTGTTGAAATGTTGGACGAAATGTTTGATCGAAATCAAAACATTCATTTAACAAAAAATGTTGAACAAACATCATCTAACATGGGTGCTAAACGTTCTAACATTGTTGAATCAACAAATGTTATATAACAATGTTAAAACGTTTAGCCCGGGCTTTAGACTCAATTAACTCAGCCCCAATCATCTGCTGGAGGGGAATTTGCCTGCAGTAAATAAGGAGCTGGAAAACGCTAAAGCTTTGTTGAACAAACGTAACAAAGCGATACGATTTGCAGACAAGAGTCCGGCTGGCTGGACGGCGGTCGAGGAGTACGAATCCGACGAGTTTGCCGACGATTCTGAGGATGAGAAGAAACTTAGATCGGCAGAAAAAGGGGCAAGATTTCCGTATAACCCCATACTTCATTATGCATACAGTTCTTTGTTGAAAGAAAACAATAGCGGGAACAATAGAGGGCCTTAAGGACTTCACGCTTTGGTGCTCCAAGTTTAGTTTAAGTTTATATTTTTTTTCTAAGTATACAGTATACTTTGCCAAAATTTTCGTATTTTGTGTTCAAAATTTTTCCGAAAAAGGGCGCTTTCTAACTGGCTTCGCGCACGGGTCGGGAAGCACTTCTGGTCAAAACCGCTTCAAATCACAGTTTCCTCAAGAGGCATCTCGTGCTGCTGGGAGTCCATATCCTCAGCTTCTCAGCCTTTTCGTCCCGCGGGCAACAATTTCCTCAGCAGCCCTTTCGTGAACAGCCATTTCGGAACAGACAACCACAGCCTTCCGACAAATGTTTTTCGCCTGTGGTCAGTTTCGGGCATTGTGGGCAAATTCACCATTTTGCCCAAACTACAGTCACTTGTACCGAAACAGAGCCTTGCCAAGTACCTCCACCACTACCATCAACAAGCAGTGAAGCGGCATTGAACAGGCTTGGATGCAGATGAGTATTCCAATATTTTTATAGATTTATGGCTCCTCTTCTGGTCTTGAAGAAAAAATTTCCTGGTCAGAGAATGAAGTTGCAAACTATTTGAGGCAAAATTGTCGGATTTCGACGATTGGAGTGTTTAATAAAGATTCTTATTTCCGGGCTAAATTGATTTGTCGTCTAACTTGAAGTTTTTTTTCGTACAATACATCAGTGCGCATTACCGCCGCAATTGGAGTCCGTCTGCGACGCCAGGCCAGGTGATTCCGTGTTTTGTAACATCTCACTACTTGAACTGAGCCAGTGCAACTGGAAATAATCCACTAACCATTTAGGTAGGCTTGGAGGCTTTCAGAAAGCTTTCCATCTGAATTTGACGGGCACTGCCTCTTCTCCAGACTCCCTTTCGCGCGGCCGTTCTTTTTCGCTTCGTCCCCACTATCCGAGGGCCTGGTGTGACTCGCGTGGACTCGAGATTTTCCGGAGGTCTTGAACGGAGGTCGACGGTCGACCGACGGTCACACATTCGGTCACACACATCCACTCCCCTGGCTCCCATCCTCCTCTATGTCGATCTGGGAACGAGGCAGTTCCGTGTTTCATGGGCGTTGTTAGCCTGCGGAGCAAGCTATTTCGTTGTCGGGTGTAAAAACTTTGTGTGTCTCGAGTTTATTCTCCTTTTGGGTCATAATTCAAGCTGTGTGATCAACGATGTAAATTGCCGTGTTTTTGATCAGCTGCCATTTCCCTGAGTTTGAACCCGAGTTGAAGTTCCTGCGTGGATCACTTCCGCCCAGCGAAGCTAAAGGATCGGAGTCATTCAAGACGAGGTTTGTTTTTGATTGATCATAATTGCTTCTTTTATGTACATTTCAAAGGAAATTTCCTTCGTTATCTCCAATGTATTACAGCAAACAAACCTTTATCTTAGTCATTCATAGATGACAACTTCGTAGTTTTAAAATTCCAGAAACAAGAGCACTTTCGCTTTCCACAATAAATATTCGCCATTTGGGTATTAAATTCTCTTTGGAATGTGGTGGAATTTGGTCAGACTTGTCATTCTTTAAGTCCTTATCTGTTTAGCCTAATAGCAGTTGAATTGTGTCTAGTATTTAATGTGTAAATGTTCATAATTTGCATCGAAATGTTAAAGTGCAACTAACCCCAAAATTTTTTATTCGTTTAAATAAATGTACTTGTTATTAAGCGGCCGATGCATCATGGGCATCGAGCCGCTTCAAGAAATGCACTTTTTTTTCATGTCGCTAGCCTTAGTCCTCTTCACGGTTGACATGATGTTATCGCATCTCGTTCTAAAATTAGCCAGTAGAGAATTTCTCTTCCACATTCTTTCTGTAGTGTCGTGTAAGTGCGTAGATGTATTTAGTTTATTACAGTAAATCGCATTGGAAAAAAGCAAAGACAAATGTCCCACAGCAGTGAACAGCAGTGTTGTTGCAAAATGTGCTAAATTTTGTTGTGTGACCTTTTCTCGTTATTCGATCCCACGGTTGACATGACGCAATCTCTGGTCGTGTAAAGATGATGCAATAGAGGTATTGTGCTATGAGCATGAAGCAATCCGCATTGGGATTTCTCTTCCTGATCGCAGTTACGATACCCCGTGGTATATGTTTTTGTAAACGTGATTAGTGTCCTTGGATTAGTGGTATTAAGATAAATTAAGGTATGTTTTCAAATGACTATTTGTCATTAGTTGATGGCATTTAGATATATATTTCAGTTTCTACACAGTAATCTTAAAGTTAACCTATGCAACCTCGTTCCCAGGGTATCTCATCTTCCCGCCCCCTGGAGCGGGAAGATGAGATACCCTGGGAACGAGGTTGTAACCTATGAAGTCTGGAATAAGCTTGTCGTGAAAGGTTTTAACATTCACACTTTTCCTACAAGAGATGAATAATTCAAATACTTTCTGTCTAGAAATCAAAAATGTGTGCATAAGAAAAGTGATTATTTTTAATACTAATCTGTGAAGCTGAGCATCTTAAAGTTAACCTATGAAGTCAGGAATAAGCTTATTAATCGTCTTTTCCTACAAGAGATGAATAATTCCAAATACCTGCGGTGGAGAAATCAAAAATGTGTGCATAAGAACAGTGATTCTTTTTAATACTAATCTGTGAAGCTGATCATGTATGTGCTGATGCAGAGTTTCAGAATGTAGTTGGATAACAAACAAAAAGTCGTCTTTCTTACTTCAGCAGAAATGAAACTTGATGACTTGAAATGAAACTGGGGAGCAGAGGAGTCGAATTGCGTTACTGCGTTATTCGATCTTGTTATTGTTTTCTCTTTGTCGTCCCAGCGGGTACTTAATGATCGAATAATGTAGTAACGCAATACACCGCGTATAAAGCCGAATAGATCGACTCACAAAGGTCATCGTATAAAGCATATAAATCGAAACTCGAAAAAGTCCAATTTTGATCCTCTACTGCCTGTGGAAAATATTGAAAATGTTTACATACGGTAGCTTCCTGATCTCAGTCTTTACATATGGATGGAAACGAATTCAAAAAAGCACCACACACGACATAAACTTTGTTGAATCATAGAAAATCAAGATTACTCTTTAATCAGTAGTAGTGGACCAAGTCATCTTGAAACATGGACTACTTAAACACAGGATTATCTGTCTGTGATCTTTCTTGACAAAGTTCCCTTTTGTTGTTTGAATCGGAAGTGAGCTATCAAAATAATCATTGATAAAAACAACTGTTTTATCAACTGCCAACGTATTTGAGTTGTATTTTAACTAATCAATCATTTTTTGTTCAATTTATTAAGCGGGCCGATGCCCATATATGGGCATCGAGCCGCTTCAAGAAATGGACGGGGTTTTTTCATGTCGGCTAGCCCTAGCCCTCTACACGGTTGACATGATGTTATCGCATCTCAGTCTAAAATTAGCCAGTGGAGAATTTCTCTTCCACAGGCTTTCTGTAGTGTCGTGTAAGTGCGTACATGTATTGAGTTTATTACAGGAATCGCATTGAAAAAAGCAAAGACAAATGTCCCACAGCAGTGAACAGCGCGTGTTGTTGCAAAATGTGCTAAATTTGGTAGCCTGCGTAGCTGGCGGTCAGTTGTTGGCGCGCGATGCAAAATTCGTAAGCGGCAAAGCCGCGACAGCGAGCGGCAAAGAGAGTTTATTTTCACGTTGAGCGAAAACACATCTGTGCCCTTGTTGATTATGATGCAATTGACATTTAACAGCGTGCAAAGAAAGTCGTGTCCGATAGCCCGGGGCTAGTGGATTTTCCTGTCGGGCTAGTGGATTCTATCCTTCGCTTGCCCGACGGGCAAGTTAAGTTTTTGTGGGGGAATTTAGTTTGTGAAAAAGTAAAGAAATTCAAATTACATTAGTACTGTAAGAGATCTGTAAATTCGTCCGAGTGTTTATACTCATGATCGCGATCGGAGGCGATTGGCTTTCGCAGACTTACCGAAGGATAGAAATCCACTAGCCCGACAGGAAAATCCACTAGCCCTGGGCTATCGGACACGACTTTCTTTGCACGCTGACTGAATGAGGAATAATTTATTAGACCTGTGTACTTTGTGGGCCCGTTTAAGGATACTTCCACCCTTTGAGAGTGAAAAAAATCAATTTTATTTTTATTTGACTAGATTGAAGTTAAGTATTTTTCCTAACATTTACAGAAATTGTTTTTTAAAAATCTTGAAAAGCGCGCGAGTTATTTCGGAAAAAGGTATTTTCAAATAAAAATTAATAATTCACAAAGGTGTCATAATCTCTCAAATGCGTGGACTCCCCTGGGTAATTTTCGCGGCAAAGGGCTTCACGCCGGAACTCGTATTTCACTCGCATTTTGAATTTTTACGTGGAATTAGGTTGTCCCGCGCCGGGAATGTTTACATGCGATGAAAAAGTCTAAAAACGAAAGAAGTCCTTGGGTAAAAGTCAAGAAAAAAACAGGACCGAAGAAGAAAGCTGAAAAAGCTTTCGCTGAAGAAAGTAAACAAGAGCTAGCGGAAAGCGACAAAGGATCTTGGTTCGGCCAAGATCCTTCAAAGCTGTCCAAGCTTGACATCGAATGAAAAATTATCGGAGGCGGCCTTCAGGAGCGAGTAGCTTAAAAATAAAAGCTATCGAAAGCACAAGTTCCAAAGAGTATATGTCGGAATCGGACATAAGCTTATCCGATGAAGAAGAAGAATCAGAAGCGAGCGAAGCCACCAAATACTGGAGCATTGTTGACATTAACTTCGGCAGATTCGCCGGTCGATTCGTCTTTCTTCTGACTGTTCTTGCCGCGTTTTTCCCCAGTGTTTTTTTACCTTCCCCATTTCGCAGATCGATCTTTCACTTGAACGTGCCGCAGCGAGAAAGCAAACGTGACGGCATTGCGATACTTTTCCCGGGAAATTCTGTTCCATTGTAGTTGACGCCACGGGATCCTGTTTCTTGATTGGCTCGCGGTGTCATGAGGCGATATAATCTCCTGTGGAGACGTGGTTTGTTTACGAATCTTTATGAGCTGAAATCTCGCATTTGATTTTGGGAAGAATATATCGACTTTGACCGAATTTATAGGGTATGTAGATTTAACGGATTTTTCGTCAAATTTGGCCAAAACATTACACGGAGTAATGACGAACAAAAACGGTGTCAGGCAATTTTAATATTTCAAATATTTTTCCCGTGGCGACCATTTACGCAACACATCTCGTATATTTTTAGCCACTCCAACTTTGGACAAGGATATCTAAATAACCAATCAGAATTTCTAAAAAGCCTGACACCGTTTTGTTGATTGATGCCTTGTGAATAACACTGTACAGGTATTTCGCTAATGCGGCGGCATTCGATACCCGATAAATTCAATCGCACAACACTCGGACGTTTGGGGTTCTACCGGCTCCTGACACTTCGTAAAGAAAAAAGTCGCTTAAATTATTATTTTTATCGAAAACTACAGTTATTAAGCTTTCTATTGACATATAGTTCGGTAACGTTCTCTTGAAACTGGCGCGTGTACGAATTTTTTTCCGAAGGACACCCGCGAAGGGTGGAAGTATCCTTAAGGTGGCTGAACACAGTTTACAAAAACTTTGGAGAATCATCTATGCTTTATTTCGCTTTCTTATCCAAACCGTTTCAGTGAACGAGCTCAAAGTTGGCAGGATTCAAGATAAGCATCTGGAGTTAATTGTTACACGTTGCTTAAGTCTATGTTCCGTTACCATGGCAACCAAGCTAGTTATAAAACGACTAAAAATATGTAGGTTTTTTTTTCAGAAAATTCAGTCGTTAGATTAATTCAAAATTCCTCTGTTAAATTTCAGAATTTTTGCAATAGGCCACTTACTGCTCTTCTGAAGTATTTTCTTGCCAAATTTCATGAAATTCTAACGACTGGTTCTTGAAAAATTGTTGCATTTCCGAAAAAAACAAACACTAAAGCATTCAGTCTAAATTTTTTTATTAAGTACGCATGCGCTGCATTTGAATGGGTTCTCGCGGCAACTATGAAAAACCTGCAAAATGGCTGGGGTTCATATTCCTTTGGAATAACTTAATCCTTAATAACTTATTCCCCAGGGCCTCTCGTTTCGTTCAATAAAGATGCCCAATCAGATCCACTGGCTCTTGATCTTGTCTACTGAGGTGCACGGGGGGACGACGTCCTGTATGCATAATTTCCTGGGTCATTGCCAACAACTCACACGTTTCTCTTGTCATACAGAGGTGGTTCACAAATTCCCTGACAAATAGGCAGGAATTGTTACTTCAAAATACTATTAACATAATTTAAACTTATCTGCATAAAACAGGCATCCGTACGTACCTGTAGCCAGAAGGATTATGTTGTTGTTGTTGTTGTTGAGAATGGTAGAACATTTTTTTAAATTTATCCTTTATTTACTTTTAATACATTACTTACAATACATAACTTAATGGTAGAATGGTAGAACTTACTGTTTCAGAATCTTTCTGTTCAAAAACGAAAAAACATTCAAAACTCTCGTCATTTTGAAATGTCCCAGTATGTCTGTGGAACAGAACGGGTCATTTCCAAGTTTTTGGACCCGTTCCATTCGACCAGTGAAAATTTGAAAACTCAAATTCATTTTTGGCTAAAAGGAAGGTGGCCCATTGTTTCCCGACCGTCCCAGATATCTCTTCTCGACTTCTGAAAACACGGCAGCATATGCAAATGTTCCCGGCTGATAGTCCTGGGATAAATCAGGAAAAATAGCAAGCATTTCTATTTTTCCGAATGATGCGTCCCAGATTTCTGGATGGTCAGCGATCATTCGACTTATGAAAACATAATTTCTTGATGGTCTTGGATGTCTACAATATGTTTAGCTTGATACCAAAGTTCTATGTTTGGTTCAAGTCTTCATACATTAGCGCTCAAAAAGCAAATTAATGTCCTCCATTAAGTGATCCATGCATAGTGCAAGCACAAGGCAGCCTCCACGATCATTGAAGTACATGACACTTCTTTGCAGACCCTTGGGAAAAACACAATCGCCGATTTAATTATTTATTCTTGTTGATTGCCAAGGCCAACAAGGTATTTTATGCTCATAATTACCCCCCGGGGGGACTCCCATTAATTATAAAAGGTGTCGGGGGTGATCGTCGGAAATTTTGAAAAGAACCCCTAAAAGGTACCAGAATCTCGTTTTGTGGGCGTGGCTCCAATTCATTTTCACCCCTAAGAGGGAGGTACCAATTCTAAGACAAAACTAGTTCTTGTCATAATTTTTTTCCGCTTTAATACCCTAAAAGGTACGGGAATAACTCTAACGGTAGTTATTATTAACACCCCTAAGCGGTACCAAAACCACAAATTTTAACCCCTAAAAGGTACGACGATCACCCGCCGCCACTTTTATATCGAAGTCCGAAGTCTTACATGTATGTTTGCTGGTTACTGCCCAATAATTGCTGGCATTTTTGCAGTAACCGTAAATGTATACAGATGTATAGTTGTTTATGCTCCAATGTGATCATTGTTGCATGGAAAGTGTACGAAGTTTGGAAAGATGGCCTTGCATGCATGTCCTACACTCACAAATTTCAAGCGGCCCAGGAAATCTGGGAAAGTTGTAAATGGATGACAGGGATTAGCTCTCTTAACTCAACTTTAATTGAACATCTCTGAACTTAGATGAAGGTGAAAGTACAAACGTGTGTCATGACTCGAATGGCGTAAAACGAATGAAGATCGAAGCTTGCGAGCCGAGCATGTGCTCCTCAATCACGTGACCTACATTCTCGCAATCCCATGATTCCACTACAGTCCATCCCTTCTTTAAGGGAGTAAACTTAAACTTACGACAAACGCTTACAAGTTGAATGAAATTGAATTTGAAACAAAACTAAGGGTAACAAGAAAATCTTAACAGTCTTAAATCCTCATGTGTCCACCCCTTCTTTAAGGGATCTTAGTTTTGCGAAACTAAAGATGCAAACATGTCTTTGTCAAGTTTTAAGACATAAGTTCCTCCATGTGAACCGCCGGACATGGATAGATAGGGACACTTTGAAATAAGTCCTCTTAGTTTTCCGCAATGTTTCAAAATGTCCTGTGCATCAGGAATCTTCTGATAGACGAATTTGCAAGCCTCTGAGGCATAAGCTAGCCTTTGTATTGGGAAGAGTACTGGAGATATTCTCCAAAAGCAAATGCTAACTTTGCCACATCAGGATCAATCGCTGCACTCTTACGGGTAGGTAGTTCATGAGTGGTAACAGTCTCGTTCAGTGGTTGTTCATCATTAAAACCTGAGATCATCAGTTGCTGTTTTCTGAGTGTCCATCTGGAATGACAATGATTTTCTCAATGTTCACTGTTTTAAGCTCATGCTGAGTGAATTTATGTCGAAGTCTTAAACAGATCCTGGCGACCATGAACATGTCCTGTAACAATGTAAGGACCATCAAATCGACAAATAAACCTTGTGGCTGATCCTTTAGGTTGGGAACTGGGAGGTGGTCTTCTGACATAAACTTCCTTTCGATTTCTGTTTTGATTGCTCTAAGTTTCTTCTGGACTTTTCTTGTATGGGTGGCTGTAAATGGGAGGGGCATCGCCTGTGTCAATTCTATGCTCAAATCCGGTAACAGCTCCGAGTGGACAACCAGGGAGGAGAAATGCAGTTGGATATTGACAAATGAGTTCTTTGAATCTCTTCATAATATCTGCATCAACAGTAGAATACTCCAAGCCATCTAGACCCAAGGCTTGAAATATGGCATCAGTGTAGTCAGTTGAATAAGGATCACAGTTCAGCTCTTCTACTGGAGGAAACTCAGGACCTTGACAATCATGTTCTGGTAATGCATCACAGATAGGAGACAATATGGATGAGTCGAGACCAGCATCTAACATTTCTTTCTTTTGCACTGACAGTTGCCATTGCTTTGAACAATTCTTTGTTTCCGTATCCGTTGGTGGTTGCATTGGAGCAGGTGGCTGCTGTGTGTCTGCCCATGTAAGCCATCCATCTGCCAGTTGCGTTGCAGTAGTGTCAGCTGCTTCTTCAAGGATAGCATCATCTTCATTTGTCATGTCTCTAATATCTCCTAAAATAACATTCTCAGCAATAGTTGTCTTCTTCAGCTTAGATTCCACTGCCAAGGTGGTACACCATGAAACGCACATGTCAGGTGCTTCTTCTGTAAGTACAGGAATTTCTGTTGCTTCGGAAATTTTCACGAGGTGTGCATTGCAGAATTGATCAATATCAGTTCCTTTGGTCTCTGGTATAACATGACTGGAAATTTGACTCAGATCAAAGGGGCCACTGAGAACTTTGACACCTGGCTGGATATCTCTGCCCTCAATCCAAAGCGGCTGATGCATTGCTTGATAGCCCATCAAGGCTGCAGAAAGGGTGATGCAAACTGATGCAAACTGATACAAAGTTGAGACCACGGTGAAGGGATTGAGAATGCTTATGGACACCCAGTGGTAATGCTCCAGTGAGAAGGCAGGTAACACTAACATGTGGCTTTGGCACTGTTGTTTCATGTGTCACAGATCCACTGGTTGCTGATGCACTTTTGAAGCCATTGAGTGGATTGTCGAGCGAGCACTGAACAAGAAACTGCATGCTTGGGTGTCGAAAGGTGATAGATGGAACGTGATGGTCAACCAATGCTTGAGTAGCATGAAGGTGGTTCTCACCAAAGAGAATTGGCCATACGAGCCCTGGAACTACAAGCATAGTAAAGACAGTTTCTGTTCCTGTTTCCCAGGTGATTGGTATTTGCATTGTGGAGACTGCTTTCAAATTAGACTTCGGATCGGCAGCTGTAACAGAAATGGGTTCCTCTAGGGTGTGGTACGTGAGATCAGGTCGTTTGGAGGCCACATAATCTGCATGTACTTTGCTTACGAGAGATACCGAAACAACAGCTATCCAATGGCAAGGGCAGTTGTTGACCTGCCGATGTGACTGAGGGTCCACAGAATATTGCGTTGATGCAATTGAGCTTCTGGCTTTGTGGAAGGGAGTGTGTATGGTGACAGCAGGCAATCCAAATAAAGGCATGGATGTAGGTGGCTGATCAGACGTGACTGGCTTTGGTCGTGAAGCTGAGGCGGCGCTCGAGTTTTCAGAACCTGAGACCACGGAAGAGGCAGATTGTTGCGGAGACTGAGCTTCACATTTTCCTAGACGAGTAGATAGAACCACGAGTTGCTGCCTTAGAGAATTTAGCTCTTCAAATGGAACAGAGGTGTGAGATGTGGGCGATGAGCGATTTTCAGAATGTCTGATAGCTTTACAACCCCATTTATCACAGCGTTGGCACTTGTGTTGTCGGCCATATGAGCATTTGTTTCCATCTTCCTCGCAATTAGATTTGGGAAATCGATTGTAATTTCGGCAAATCTCCGGTTGTTTTGGAGTTTCTTTGCGGTATTTTGGACAGTACCTTGACAGATGATTTGTTCCTCCGCAAGTGTAACAAGCTCTCTGTTGTCGTTGGGAGTACGGATCTTGAGATTTCGTGGTAGTCGAAGAAACAAACACATTCGGTGGCATAACTTTCCATTCATCAAGCGACTGATTTCCATTCGAGGCGGTGAGCGGAGTTTGAAATGACAATTCAACGCGACGAGCGGCGTCCCACGGCTTTGTTGAGCGTGGAGAATTCTGCTGCTTTTACGACGAGTTGCTGAGCGATCTTGTGATGAACTTTAGAAATAAATTGCGAAATGACAAAGGTGGGACAATCCTTACCGATTTTTTCGCCAAGCTTCTCCAGTTGATGCAGTAGCTTTTTGTACCTGAATGCAAATTGTTCCACTGACTCGCCGTGCTCTTGTTGAATAGCGCTCAATTCTCCTGCCAAACGACGGCATTTGTCTTCTTTTGACTCCCCGAATTCCGTACGCAATCTTTCGATACATAGATTAAGTTGTTCCTCTGCCGTTTTCTCAGCGTATCCTTCGGTGGTTTTGGTAATAGATAAGACAGATCTCGGCCATTCGCCAACACATTGCTGCTCCAAAAGTGACAAACGAGTCCCGACGGGAAGATGTGCTGTTTGTTGTGTGATGCGCTCGAGGAATTAGAAATATCGTCGCGAACCACATTATCTCGACGAAAAGAAGGCAGTTGAATTGACGGCATGCGAAGGCCTTGCGAAGTATTTGCCTGTGCTTGGACTGGAGCGGCTTGGGCCATTTGACCGACTGATTCCGAAACATGTGAAACGTTTGTTGTCAGTTGTTTGACAACATCGACAAGTCCTGCGACAACACCTTGAAGCTCTTCGATTGTTGCCATCGCTTTGGATTCTCCACCACTTGTAAATGGATGACAGGGATTAGCTCTCTTAACTCAACTTTAATTGAACATCTCTGAACTTAGATGAAGGTGAAAGTACAAACGTGTGTCATGACTCGAATGGCGTAAAACGAAGGAAGATCGAAGCTTGCGAGCCGAGCATGTGCTCCTCAATCACGTGACCTACATTCTCGCAATCCCATGATTCCACTACAAAGTGTGTGTGTGGGGGGGGGGGGGGGTTATAAAATCTTACCATCCATATGATCAGGGGTGTGTGGATTTTTTCTGGAATAACCCAATGGTCCTAATTATAACATTTGCTGCAACAAATGCTGGACAACTGTTGGAGCAAGCTAAGCATAACGGGCCTATTGATTGTATTGCGTGACATCCTGGCAATTCATGAGAACTGTTTGGTGGCAAAATTTAAAATTCCTGAACAGGGATTTGTACTAACCCCATTTTGTTTTCATTAGTATCAGTGTATTTATTCTTTGATATTTATGCTTTAGGTAATTGCTTTTCTTCATTTTCAGGAATAAATCAACTCTAGCTGTTGATCTGCATTTCTGGTTCCAATGCATAGCTATAGCTGACTGTTTTAGATGACATTTCATGTGGGGTAAGAAGTACATCAAGAAAACAATTGTTTTACTTGTGCACTTGCTATTTTTATTGTCTAATTTGTTTACTGCAAGCTCTTCCCCTGATAAAATAATTTTGTTGTCATGTTGGAAATTGCCCTCCTCATGTCTACGTCACTTATGGCTGCTATTGAAGGCTTCTAAAAACTCATGGCGACAGCGTTTTGGTTAGTCATCATCATTATTCACATGTTGAACACCATCGCCTGTGTTGCAGTGAGTGAAATGTTTGAGTTTTATGGTGACATTCATGCAGGGCAGAAGCCATTTCCTTCCCACTACTAGTAAACAGTAATGCATAATCTGATAATTATTTAACTGTCGTTTTGTTCTCTCATTGCTTCTACAAAATGTATAACCGAACATTGACTAGCCTGCGTAGCTGGCGGTCTTGTTGGCGCGCGATGCAAAATTCGTAAGCGGCAAAGCCGCGACAGCGAGCCGCGAGAGTCTGGGGCGGAGAGGGTCAAAAGACCGCCTGCTCTAATTCCTGGGGTTTTTGAATAGTCCTTGCACCAGTGCACGAGAATTTCGGATTGGCTGAGAGCGGTGTCACGTCAATCAAATGTTAGTTGATCCGTCTGATCTCTCCCCAATGTCAAAAATTGGTCAATTGAAACTTCGTTGTAGTCTCAATTTTCTTCGTAACGCAATGGTTTGTATTCGATCTCACACGCTCGAAAGTCGTTTCTCGAAAATTGTTAAACGGATCGAATCGAAAAACATCTCTATCGAAAGGGGTTTCAAAGCGCAGGACAGCTAGAATATTTGTTTCCTGTGTTTGTTAGGAACTTCGCTCTGAAATTTCCGGTGCAAGATTTTGCTTAAATTTAACTACGAAAGCCAGTGTGTAATATTTCCCAGTGCTGGCATGTCTGCGGCGAAAAAAGCTGTTTCTCCGGAACTACCGTACCGTTTGACTCGAGAGAGTTCTCTTTGGAAAGCATTTTCAAAGCGCTGAACAGATAAAAATATTTATTACGTGCGCCTCCGAAGTTTACTTCCAAAAATACCTGAACTAATTTTTCTGCATGAGTGATAAACACCAAAAGCGTCATGTTTGCTGAGAAGAAAATAATTGACAAGTTTCGATACAGCTTTCTCTCTGATTGGCTAATTTAATTACACCAAAGGAAGGGATAAAAGTGGGCAGCATTCAAAAACCCCAGGAATTAGAGCAGGCGGTCTTTCGACCCTGTCCAACTCTCGCGGCTTTGCCGCTCGCTGTCGCGGCTTCGCGCTTCGCCGCTTACGAATTTTCCATCGCGCGCCAACAAGACCGCCAGCTACGCAGGCTAAACATTGACATCTTTGATACTTTTTGGGCGTTTTCCTCTTTATTCCATTTAATGAAGGTTGATTATGATTACTCCCGGATTCCGTTCAATTTTGTTCGATTGTGTTCGATTTTTTCGATAATCAAACTCACACAAAATTAGGTGTTCAATTATGTTCAAATACCGAACTCAATCGAACACCAATCGTTCGATTGGTTTTCTGTTCGATTTTGTTCGATTAGACACCCCGGGTTTTATCAAGTGGTTAATTAGCTACTCAATGAAAATAAATTGTGGAAATAAACTACACTCAATGTCGCAGGGCTACTGACTGCAGGCGCGGATCCAGGAAAAAACTTGACTGGTTTACTAGAGTCTGAGCGCTGAATCTATGGAAGTTCCGGAGGCAAACGTTTTTTAGATTTTCAGTCTCTAAAATTTTATTTCCCTCGATTTTTAGTCATTTGGCCAGTCTGGATCCATGCCTGGACCCGCTAGATTAAAGGGACTATGCCAGCTGGTGCCCATGCGCGATAGGGTCCACTAGAAGCTAATTTGCATACGACCTTTTTTCACAGTTTATATTCGGTAATCTGGAGTGAGGTTTTTTTTTTCTTTTTTTCTTTCTTTTTGTGAAGTATTTTTTGTTGAGTAAATAAAGGCGAGTCGTAGGCTTCTGTAAATTAGTGTCAATGTAGCTGCAATATTTATAACTGAATGAGGTTATTGATAACATAACACAATAATTTAACGGAACAACTCTTGCGTGACTTTCCGGCAAAAACATTCAACTCAAATAATTTTCGACCACTAAATTCACACTTCCCCTTGCTTTTTTATACTTTGATATTGAGAAATAAAATTTCTGCCATTTATTTTCCGTAGCAGTTTATTCATGGTCTGAATCCTGTTAACATACAGTTTGACAAAAATCATTGAAGAATGTATACCTTCGCTGGCTGACAAAATGTCAAAACAAAATAATGACAATTACTATGCTAATCGCGTTTACATTTTATTTCGCTTCGAAAAACTATGATTCAAAACATAAAAGCTGCTTTATAGTTGCATTAGAGGCGACTATTTTATGCAAACAGATGGAAATTTCATAATTTGAAAAGTAAAATAACGTTCATTGGTTTACTTGAATTTCCTTTAAAATTAAATATTTGGAAGTATTGTCCTAAATCTGGCTGTGACATTGTAACAAATGTGTCTGTCACTACCAGATGTTGGTTTTGCGCTTTGTTAGTATAAGGTTATTTTGAGACGCAAATGCACGAAAGGATCTTGCGTGACATTGTTTTATAAAACAACGATGATAATGAAATTACAAATGTAGTTATAAGGGTTTAAAGGGTTAACATAATCACTTCCTTGTGATGTTAATCTTTTGATTTATTACAATGTGTCAGGGATCTGAAACGTAGTAATTTGTTCTTACTCATTACGTGATGCACTGCAAAACAGTCAGGGGCACCCAACGACAACATTTTCCTGTAGGTGTCAGAACGTCGTTTTTACGTTATAACTGTGCTTTTTGTGCAGTTTATTGATGGCTTATTTTTAAACGCTAAGAAAAATGTATCTGTTCGGATACATTAGCTGAACTTTCAAACTTCAGAAAATTTTAGGGATTGAAATCTTATTACCCGAATTTATGAGGTGAATTTTCCTTTCCGAAAATCATAGCTGACCGTTTTTTGTACCCAAAACGACATTTTTATCTCTCCGAAAACAAAAGGCATTAATTTTCCCATATTACGAAAGTTCGAGATGACATTTCCCTAACCGAATATCCGAGGTGATTATAGGCCTTTCGAACAGATATTTCACCGAAATGATCCGTTGGGTGCCCCTGAACAGTTAGGACCTGTTTTTGTGAGTTATTTGTTTACTTGAATTTTAAAATAAAATATCACACAGTTAACGATACTCGGCCGACACTCGATCGATACTCGGTCGATGTCTCGGTCGATACTCGACTGATACTCGTTTGACATGGACCGCTATATCGGCCGACATATCGGCCGAGATGTATGTACATACATGTCAGCCGATAAAGTCGGCAGTACACCGACACTTCACCGATACATTACCGACACTTCACCGATACATTACCGATACTTCACCGATACTTTACCGATACTTCACCGATACTTTACCGATACTTCACCGATACTTCCCGAGTATATCGGTCTATTAAAAAATAAAACATTTAAGTGTCAAAATTACGAGTTAATTAGAATGTTTTACCCACTTCATTGTTTTAATTACCTACTTCAAAAACTGGTGGATTTCTGCTGTTGTGTAATTTGGATAGAGAATTGTTGTTAAGGACGCTAATTCGTGTTTAGCAGTTTTCGCGCGTTCTGAAATGATAACATGGCGGGAAGTATGAGATTGAACACCTCACATCGTGGGTCAGGTGTCAATTGGTAAATAGAGATGTTTTAGGAATTATACTCAGATTTATAGTGAAGGACAGATTGGTGTTTGAAATAAAAAATCCTTTTTTCCGAGAACAATTTGTGACTGGAACGCTCTGCCAGCAGAGGCAGTCGAGGCTTCATCCTTTAAGGCGTTTAGAAACCATGCATTTACAAATCGTTTCTAGATTATTATTTTCTATTTGTTTTATTCTCTATTGTATTTTTCCTTTGACCGCTGACTGATTTGCAAGAATCATCATATAGATGGAGGCAAATAAATGGCAAATGTAAATGGTCGATATTTCGGCCGATATGTCGATCGAGTTAGGATCGACAGTCGACCGATATGTAACCGATAGTTTACAGATACACCACCGACAATATCGCGCCGACATCACGAGGGCCATCAGTCGATATATCGACCGACACTCGATTGATACTTGACCGATACTCGGTCGAGAAATCGACCGAGTATGTATCGGTCGAGTATCGCTCGAGTATCGATCGAGTGTCGATCGAGTGTCGGTCGAGTATCGGTTGATATATCGACCGATATCTCAGCTGATGTATCGACCGATGTATCGGCCGAGGACCCCAATAAGATACATGATCCAAAATGAGTGCCAGTTTCAGTACTGAATGGTTAATAATTAGTTAAGACCCTTGCTTATCAATCTCGTACCCAGAGTCAACGGTCTCCTCCGTCACCGGCTCGTCGCCTTACTCCGACGTTTGCGTCATATTGAAAAATATCTTTATCAGGGTGATATCTATTGTAGTTTCTGATATTTTTCGCAACATTGACATTACAAAAGTCTGTTAACAATTTATGTGGTTAAAATCAAATACGGGTCTTTGAAATGGAAACTATACTTTCTTCGTCTACGCTATTAGCTTTAAATATGGAAATATCATAAAAATAGGTTTTAAACTATTTCATTGCTAAACTCGAGATTCAATGCAAATTCTCAAAGGAATGAATCGAAGTGTAAAATTGTGCTTAAATTTTATCTGCTTTCTTCCTTCATTAAAAACTTCAAGAAAGTACAGTAGTAACGACAGTCACGCTAAAGTCTGCAGTTTGCGCAATAGAACAGAAGATTGGAGCAAACATTAATCCTCATCTGTGAGTACAACGTACAACCTGAAATGACATGAAAATCTTATTTCTGAAGAAACCTCTGTTGACAATTTCTGTCTAGCAAGTTTGAACTCATAAACGCATTTTTGAAATGGAATGCTCTCTTCAAGTAAAACTAAATAAGCTTCTAATCTTTAGTCAGGAAGGAGTTAATTACTAATTAAACGAGTGGGGACATGAATGCGCTCGACACCAAAAAAATGAACTGAATAATGACCAGAACTCGGAATAAAATATAGAAAATAATACACATGTAAATAAAAAAACTGTGTTACACGAGATGGCAGAAAGCGCCTTTTGATTTAGGTCACTTTTGTAAGAGTTTAACCGAAATTGTCCACCAGCCATGAAGTAAAAATGCTTCTACTAAATAGAAAACAGTCTTTTGTTCAACATTTCATGACAGGAATTCAGTGAAATTAATTTGTAGTGGTCTGTGTTGCAAAGTTTGGACTGCCAAGGGAACCAATCAGAATGCTTCTTTTCATCCGGCCCAGTTCAATGCCATATAACAACAAGATCAAACTGATTAATTCATTATCAATCTTGTGTTGATATAAATAAATTACCGTAAAACTCCATGTATAAGCCGCACCTTTTTACTTAAAATTTGGGTTCAAAATCGGGGGTGCGGCTTATCTACGGCACCATCTGCGATTGGGGTTCTCAGCGGCCTAATTAATATTCATAAAAACATCTTAAGATGTTACTGAATAAACATATAACAAACTGAAAGTATGTTGTTGTTAATCATTGCCATTTATGACGGGTAGTTGCTCGTAAAGGAGCTGTTTGTGTCAAAAACTTTCATCGGTACATCTTGTTCCTCGCTAGTTCTTTCATGGTTCCTTCAAGTTGCGTGGTAAATGGCCGACCATTTTAATGTTTTTTTTTACTTCTTGCACGGCAAATTTATCCACTGGATTTTTGAATTATTGTCCTGTTTCAAGTTTTCTGCTATAATGATTGAAAGTTCCCAAGAGTTCGGTGGCTTGAGCTTTCGAGATGTTTACGATCCCACGATGTGGTGCCCAGACTTCTCCCTACTTGTAAATGCTTGGTTACCAAGCTATCGCTTCATACATTTCATTTGAACGTGTTTTGAAGCAACAATGCAGAAAAAATCACAGGTCACCAATTTTCGATCGAATTTCAGCTCCATACAAACTCTCATAATACGCTTTGGTGACCTGTGAAAAAATCAAAACAAAGAGCATTTTAAGTTAAAGACGTGGTGATCTCGAATGCACAAGGTATGACAAGTAAGATTTGACCCTATAAAGAGTTAATAAATGTGAAAGTTTGTAACAACCGCATCATTTAGTGTTCTGAAACTGTACCTTTTTGTTTACAATACACAACTTGTCTAATCTTTTTTTCCCACAATTGAGCTTCCAAATTGGGGGTGCGGCTTATCTACGGGTGCGGCTTATACATGGAGTTTTACGGTATTATGTAATGTATTAAAATGATGAAAGGTGTGAAATTTGGTTAAATATCTTTCCTGGTCACTTGAATAATTATCTAGCATCAATAGGCCCACAATGCATGCAAAGACACTAGATTCTTATCTAGTGCCCATAGTCTCGCAATGTGTACAAAGACACTAGATAATTATCTAGCGCCAATAGGCCTGCAATGTTTACAAAGATGCTAGATCATCTATATTGTATAGCGTCAATGAAAGGCCTGCAATGCATGCAAAGATGCTAGATTACTATCTAGTGTCAATAGGCCCGCAATGCGTGCGAAGATGCTAGATGATTTTATCTTGCTTAGGCCCGCGATGCATGCAAAGACTCTATCTAGATGAAATTATTTTTTGAAATCTTATGTTTATATATTGTAGCTGTCAGTGTTTTAATTCATGATTTTATCATTTGTTTCTTTCCAGATACTTCATACAATGGATGATCTGTTTAAGTTAGCGCTCCATTCACAAACCATTTGTGGAGGCATTCAATTCCTTTTGTTTTCCAGCTCCCTGGGTGTAGTCATCGGTGTCCTTCAGCACTACCATGCCAACGATAGACTGACATTCAACTGTTCCCCAAGCCCAGTGATTTCACCAAACAACTCTGCTATGACAAGTACACTTCTACAGTGAGCCCATGGTTAATACCTCGGAATGTTGCTGTTATTACCTATGCTGTTGTATTTGCTGGCTGGATATGCTTCATGCTTTATGGTGCTGTGACACTTCGACAAATCAAAAGAGAGCAAGCTGAACAAATCGCATACCTGACCGTCAGTTAAGGAAGTTTCTCCAGATATACCGTATTCATGTTGGCTTTCGACTTGTGTTCCTCAGTGTCATGATAGGACTCTTTTGCAGTTACCAGACCCTTAATCTGCCATCAGTGTTCAAGTGTGGCCCACCCGTCCCTCAGACAAACACAACATCAATTCCAGCTGTCAACCAGACAGAAACTGGGTTACAATGCAATGATCTGCATTACAAGGAGAAATCAAATCTCAACATTGCTATTATTGTCATTGAATCCTCTATTTTGATGCTCGGTATATTGGAAGTCATTCATTTGTTAACAAGAGAGCCATTTCAGAAAAAATTGCTTGGAGATGTCTTTGATGTGGGAAACAACATTGACATGGAAAACTTGTTTCCAGGTGAGACTGAAAGCATCCAAAATTAGCACTGTCAATAATCATGCTCTCGTGCAATAGCTATAAAGCAATCATTATGATAATTATGATTATAATGATTATTATGATAATAGCAGTTATTACAGTTGAGCCCACAGTCAAATATTCTTTTGTTTAAAAAAAGTATGCAAACGAATTAGGCTTGATTTCCGGCGCTCTCTCGAGTCCGGTCTTTGTTCTGGCTCATTTTCCCGAACAGCGGCTGGTAATCGAGCCTACAAATGAGGCTAATGGGCCAATACAATGCCAGATTGACCCTTTCGCCTCGTTTGCATGTCAAACCGCTGACATCTGTAATAACTGCTATTGATTCCAACTGTCTGATTAAATCTTAGGGTGGATTCATTTGCAACATACGCGTATACTTGTCGCATTTCTTACGCATACCCGGTATCAAATGAATGCGTCGATAGCCCCAAATCAAATCCCATGGGTCAACATGGCCCCCAGAGTCTTTGTCATTTGAATCATCTCGGGAGTGGTTATAAACCAGCAATACCGAACGTGAAAAAACTCCTTCAAATTTGTAAGCTTGTGAAATTTTTACATTAGCTCAGTCTTAATGCGCGCGTAATCACGTAAATTTCCATGATGTGAGTTCACTAAAAATTGTTTAAAATTCGAGAACCTATTCTTTTGTGTCCTTTTCCTGGTAACGTTTATAGGGTATGTGATTAATCGATTGAGTGTTGATTAATCGCATTCAACGTCGTTGTTTCAAATACGCCCAGAATATGTCAGTGAACTCGCCAAAGTGGCCCGAAATTAACATCGCATTCCAGGGCGCTTATTTTATTGTTTACCTTGACATCTCTGATTTAAAGTGCCCAAACTACAAACCATTCATGAACTTGGTGAAATCTGCTCTAATCGGTTGTAAGTCAACTATAAACAAGCAAAACTAATTGTTAGAACTCAACTCAAAGCTAAACTAAACTCGCGGTACTCTGTGTAGTAATATTGGAAGAAGAGGTCATAACTTATATTGTCAAGTGCACTTATCGGATTAGAGGACGTTTATTAGAAGAGGGATGCTTATTGGAATGGAGGTGGTTATTAGAAGAGGGACGCTTACATTATAAATAACAAATACTTATAAATGAAGCGCAGAGTAAAGTTTTACAAAAACTAGTTGTTTACATTAATTTTTACATTCTTTATTTGAATTTTGGATTGTACAAAATTTTATAGCAGCCCACTCTGTTTTCCCTTACAATTATGCTGCTGTATAAAATTATATTATACTAAATAACAAAAAAATATATAGCAAGAAGGGCGTTTTTTAACAAGTTCAAAACAGTTTAGGTGTATATTATATCCCAATGTTTAATAGTGCAGCACAATTTGACATGTTTTTCTCATTGCAGGGGAGGGTAGTTCAACCCCCAATATGTCAAAGAGAGCCTTGCCACTTTCCAGTCCTCAGGATGCTAAAAGAAGGACGCATGCAACTTCAGACCTTGCAGGTAATATTTTCATGTGATCAAGGGCAACATGTTATAATATGCTGCTGTTTTGCATTCACCTTTTAAGTGCCCTAGCCTTGACATATTCTTGTTGGTGAATTATTGGTTAAATTCAGTTTAAATACTCTTTTGTTTACACTGACTGTCACCCATCCTTACAAACTGTCTTGTTTTTGCTAGCTTGTAGAATTTTACCCAGAAAAATGTTATAAGCAAACATTTCAGTCTGCCAGAATCATAGCAGTCGATGTTAAAACAATTGCAGTTTTGGGCTGTTAATGAAAATGATGACAAAATTAGATATTAAATAACAAAAAATATAGGAATGAATAATATAATGGGAAAGAGGAAGAAGGATTTTAGTTTTTTGAAAACAGTTTAGGTGTAATTATTACGACTGTAATCACTATAGCACAGCACACTCTGACATGTTTTTCTCATTGCAGAGGAGAGTAGTTCAACCATTACCGGTACATCAAAGAGAGACTTGCCATTTTCCAGTTCTGAGGATGCTACATGTAAACGAACGAAGCTCGTGACTTCAGACCTTGCAGGTAATATTTTCATGCAATCAAGGGCAATCTGTTTGGCATATTAGTAGTAGTAGCACATTATTTTAACTCTTGCTCCCGCCTCGATTAGTTTTGTAACTAGTAGCGCGGGGCAAGCACTTTTGTAAATTTCATATTTAAAATGAATAAAGTTGTTGTTGTTGTTGTACCCCGTCAACGTATAGTCTGGGAAGCCATATTAGCTCAGCATCATCATGGACGTGTGATGCTCAGTTGATGTTCATGAAGAGATTTTAAAGTTGTTGATAAAAAGCTATTTCTATATTTAAATTATGATCTATGCTGGCCAGTGTCAGTTGTTGACATCAGTAATTCAAAGGCATTTTTAGGCAGTTATTTTGTCCAAACCCTCTATATCCTCCACAGATTATGGGATTACCGTAAAATTTTGATTTAGCACCCGGGAGCTTGTGAGCAGGTGTTTTATTTGGGTTTTCCACGAGTGGCAAAGCCAGCAGGGGGAATGGGACGAGAACAAGACAGCTCTCTTTTCTTTTCACTGGCTCATAACTCGCGCCTCCCCTGCTCACACAAAACCCAAACAAGAGAGACTGCTCACAGGCTAAGCACCAGGCCAGGGAGCTTATATTAGATTCTGGTAGCTCAAAGGAGGGCACTTATTCAGGACGGGGGGCTTATTTTATTTTTTACCTTGACATATCTGAAGTGCCCAAACTACAAACCATTCATGAACTTGGTGAAATCTGCTCTAATGGTTGTAAATCAACTATAAACAAGCAAAACTAATTGTTAGAACTCAACTCAAAATTAAGCTAAACTTGCTGTACTCTGTGCACTAATATTGGAAGAAGAGATCATAATTTATTGTCAAGTGCACTTATCGGATTAGAGGGCGTTTATTAGAAGAGGGACGCTTATATATTGGAATAGGGGCGGTTACTAGAAAAACACCTTCAAATAGGGGGGGGGGTTAATTGAGGGGGACACTTATTGGAAGGAGGGCATTGCGGTACTCTACAATACAAAGAGAAACCTTTACTTGCACATGCCGTCCAGCGTATCTCACACATTATTTTGGAGTAAAATGAACGAAGGACTGTTTTTATGTACTTTTCAGAGAAACAGCAAAACTAGTGAAATTGATCAATGCTAGATTTCCAACTGCAAATCATATTTGAAACTTTGTGATCTTTGAGTGATTTGAAACATGCTTATAGAGCAAGAGAAGCACCTGCTGAGGCTGACAATCAGTTCAACATAGAGGAATGTGAATTGAGAGAACTTGTTGCATGTGATGACCAATGTGGTCTTGTGCTAGTCACTCAAAAGAGTACAATTCTGTGATCAGCAAGCTTAAGGTCAAATTGTGTTTTCATTGAACATGGGTTTTTTTAGAGAACTGATGATAGTTGTATGATAAAACACTTATTTATTGACAGTGTTGTAAAATCCCATTCCTGCCCAAGCCAATAATTACACAAATTTATCATTTTTGTCGTCAATATCATTCACGTGTAGGCTCATAACAACCTTTGATTTGTATAATTGAATTGTTTTCAAAAAATAACAGTAAACAGTAAACAGTGATCAGTGAATTGATTAATATGAAATAATTAAATTTCTCAGTTGCCAGATATATGAATGAAGCTTAGAGTAAATTTTGACAAAAACTAGTTTACATTTTACATTCTTTATTTGAATTTTGGATTGTACAAAATTTTATAGCAGCCCACTCGCTGTTTTCCCTTACAATTATTCTTCTGCTGTATAAAATTATACACTAAATAACAAAAAAATATAGGAAGAAGGACGTTTTTTAAGAAGTTCAAAACAGTTTAGGTGTTTATTTTATCCCAATGTTTAATAGTGCAGCACAATGACATAAATAAAATAAATAAATAGATTGACTATGTTTATGAGGGTATCACTTAAACAGTCTTTATCTCATTGCAGAGGAGGGTAGTTCAACCCCCAATACATCAAAGAGAGACTTGCCACTTTCCAGTTCTCAGGATGCGAAAGGAAGGAAGCGTGCGACTTCAGACCTTGAAGGTAATATTTTCATGTGATCATGGGCAACATGTTAGTTGTTATTAATGCTGCTGTTTTGCATTCACCTTGTAAGTGCCCTAGCCTTGACATATTCTTGTTGGTGATATTGGTTAAATTCAGTTTAAATACCCTTTTGTTTACACTGTCACCCATCTTGTGTTTGCAATTTTTTTACAGAATTCAGTTACTCAGAAAAATGTTAAGCAAACATTTTAGTCTGCCAGGATCATAGACATAATATCAGTCAATTTTAAAACCATTGCAGTTTTGGGCTGTTGATGAAAGCAGTGACAAAATTATGTATTAAATAACAACAAAATTATAAGGAAAAGGGAGTTTAATTTTTAGCAAGTTCAAAACAGTTTAGGTGTATATTATATTATATCACAATGTTTAATAGCGCAGAATAATTTGACATGTTTTTCCCCTTGCAGAGAGAGACTTGCCACTTTCCAGTTCTCAGGATGCGAAAGGAAGGAAGCGTGCAACTTCAGACCCTACAGGTAATATTTTCATGCGATCAAGGGCAACCTGTTTGACTTGATGGGAAGTCTTTGCTACAAGTTTCATGATCAAAGTCTCCTTCAGTCCTCTCCTTCAGGACCGAAGGAGACTAGCCATCCTGGGGTGACTTTGCCATAAGCTCAGCATCATCTGTGATGCATGTGGTGTGACGATGTTGATGTTCATAAAAATATATAAAACTGTTTTTTTTTCCCACAAGTTTCATGATCATTGATTGAGTTTAATTGCTTAATCAGGATGAAGATATGCATGTACTTTATGACTCCAGCCAAAGACTCCAAAGGTTTTCCCGTCCAGGTCCCCACTCAGTATTGTATTGAATAAGTAACCAACTGCCTGTTGTTTTACACTTATATTCCGTTTAGGCAGTAAGCAACAACTCCAAAAGTTTCCCGTCCACTCGCGCACCACTTCAGTTTTGTCTAATATTAGCCACCATTGTCTATAAAATCTGCACTCAAAAGCCCCTCCCCCCCAAAAAAAAATAAAAATAAAAATAAAAATAAACCCTCCTCCTACCGCCCTTTCCTCAGTCTCCTTTCTTATCACTTTCTTACCTTTGTTGTTCATAATCAGATGTCAAAAAGTGTAGAGAGTAGAACTTTCAATCTTACTTGATCAGTGGAAGTGAAATACTTAACTCCCCATTTTTTTGTGTTTTTACAGAACCCTTCAACCTTGCGGAGTGCCAAAAACAGCTGCGGTCTTTTTATAACACCACGAATAAGGTCAAAATTGTCCCATGGGACCAAAGCTCTGCCGTTCATATTAATGAAATATACACAAACTTATCTTGGGTAAGAGATGACAAAAAACCAAGCGGAGTGACAGAAAAGAAACTTGAAGATTACACAGAAATACTACAACAAGGCGATGAGCATCATTCCAACCCAAACCGAATTCTGGTCAGTGGCCGGCCAGGAATTGGCAAATCCACATTCTCTAAAAAAACTGCTTTCGACTGGTCACAACAGATGAAAGAAATCCTGTCAAAGTTTGATCTTGTGCTTCGTATTGCATTGCGAGATGTGTGTGATTTGTCCGATATCCGTGATGTTTTAAGGGCTTCCAAACTGCTGGCTGGCGATAGCAAGATTTCAATTGATAGTCTCTATGATTACATACTTCAGAATCAAGAAAAGGTGTTACTCGTTTTGGATGGCTATGATGAGTACAGCTGTGCAGGAGAACAATCGCCTATCCGTGACATCTGGGAGGGCAAGCAACTGAGGGATTGTCGTGTCATTCTCACCACGAGGGATGTGAAAGCCGATGAGGTAAAATACCACAGCCACGTTCAGTTTAAGATTAATGGCTTCAATAGCGAAGATCAAGTCAAAACGTTTGCAAGCAAGTTTCTGAAAGGTGAAGAAGATGTTCAAGAGTTTGTAAAATACTTGAAGGAAAAAGTTCTCATGGGCATGGCGGAAATACCTCTTCTCCTGCTAATGTTGTGTTTAATCTGGAAGGAGAAACATCAAACAGGGCTGCCAACATCACGCGCCGACATTTACACAAATTTTATTCAGACTTTGTTAAATCACATGTTCGAAAAAAAAGATGCTGAAACCGAGCAATTTAGAAAAGTAGACAAGTACACAGAAGAGCTCTGTAAATTAGGAAAGCTTGCGTTTGATGCACTTTTGCGAGATGATCTCTTTATTCATCTTAGCGAACTGCCCGACGACAATTTTGTTAAGAAATTAATTGACGTGGGGTTGTTTCATATTCTAAATCTTTCAAGCTTGAATCCCGAGAAAGGGATTTTTTTTATTCACAAGTCCATACAGGAATTCCTGGCGGCTTGGTATCTCAAAGAGGAACTGTTGTCTAAAAAAGATGAAAATACAACTTGCTTGTCCAAAGTTGACTCATTTGAAAAGACTGTCAAGATGATCGAAGTTTTCAAATTTGCCTGTGAGCTGTCAGCAGATGCTGCGTGCACAATTGTAGATCATCTGGGGATGATAGGAAAGAAGGAAGGACTGATAGAGTACGCCTTCACTGAGACACCTTCTGATAAAGATTTGTCGAACGATCAAAGACAATTTCTAACTTTTATTTCACACAGCTTTTTCTGCTGCACGGCCGAGAAGAGACAAGATCTCTACACCGTGTTTCTGTCTTACGTTGGAGGTGTTTTATTAATTGATTCTGACCAGCTGCATAGTGTTGCCAATGAACACTTGCTGAAATCTGCCGAGGCACCAAAGTTTATATTTTTCTCTAGTCGCAAGCATTCAGAACAAGGCTATCGTGACTTGATCACTGTAACGGAAGATCTAAACGCTGTTGTTGTCAGCTGTTCGGGCGAAATGAAAGCCGCGGATCTTTTAAAGAAGCATCCATTTCGTCCAGTAAATGAGTTTTTCTTGAAGAAAGAAGATGAATTGAAACTTTATATTGATAAAATTCATAAAGATCATCGGATGAACATGGTAACATTTCCCATTGAAATGCTGAAGGAGCTCATCTCGTCACCAAAGTCTACTCAGACGAAGAAGAAGCCTGTTGGTGATCAGTCAAATGAACAAGACAACAGAACTGCTTTGTGTTTGACTGAGAACATTGATATCACTTCTGGTCCAACTCGACATTGTCTCTCCTGTGTCAGGGATATTGTTATTTTTGATATAGAAAGGCAAGAGATGGAGACGCTCCTTGAGGTATTACCTTTTGTGACTTCTCCACGAGATATAACCATTGTTGGTAAATCTGGTGAATTTACCCATGATGCTAAGTTGGCAGAGACTCTAGTCTCCCGTATTAACTTTACAAACAGACTTGATAGATTATATCTTAGCGATATCAATTTGACAGCCAAGCCTGCTGCTGTCATCGCCAGATCTCTGTACCAGGCTCCTAACTTGCGTATGCTCGACTTGTCATCTAACCCTCTTGGTGAAGCAGTAAGTGATCTCACGCGACATCTCAGCTGTGTTCCTCGCCTGGAGCACCTGGACCTTTATGAAGTTAAGATGACAAAGAAACAAGTGAATGATTTGACTGCAGCTGTACGTCAGAGCAATATCTCCGACTTCGAGTCGTCTTACCACGTAAGTTTTGTGATTTGTGTTGCTATTTGTTTCTATTGTTCGCCGTTATACTGTAATAATACGTAGCTCTTGTTCACGCGAATTTTTATTTTCCTTGTTTTGCGGAACAAACGCGAGATTTCTTTTGACAGTGAACGTCAAGGATAAAGTTTAGCAGACAAACGTTCTGTAAATCAGTTCAAATAATTCAAACTCGTTAAATTTTAATGTTGCGAACGACAAGGATAAAGTTTAGCAGACAAACGTTCTGTAAATCAGTTCAAATAATTCAAACTCGTTAAATTTTAATGTTGCGTATGATATCGAGATGCAAATCTATTTTAGTTTCGCTGCTTACATTGTTGGTTCTCTACTATTATAACCCATTTTGTTTTGCTTCTGCAGTTTGCAGTTTGCAGTTTGCAGTTCTAATATTTGTTTGAGACTCATTTTTACGTTGCTCCGGCGACCTTTGTAATTCAACGTGTCATGCAATGTCGTCAGGGTTAAGAGTCATTCAGGAGGGAGGGTGAACAAATTATATTACTGTAATTTTAAAGCAACTGTATTTGCTGTTTGCGCTTTGCTTACCGATTTTAGTGACGTGTATTAGCCGTTTTGTGACAGAATACTGAGTTTGTGCTTGGTAAATGATTTTTAGTGGTATTGTTCCAAGGCATGGCTACTTTTATCGGTAACAAAAGCACGGGCAAATTTAGTTCCTGCTTGTATTTTCCACTTGAAGTCATAGGAAGTAAAATTTATAAGTCATATCGGTAGAAAATAGCCGGGCAATATTTCTCAAATAGCGTTACACTGATGTGAAGTAGCTTTGCAAAATGAAATACCATTGCAAAGCAAACCACATGGCGAAAAATGTTGGTTTTCAGATGTAAATAAATTCAAGTGAAAGTGGAACGCTAACATTCATCGAAAAAGTTACGAGTGCTGACGTTCTAAAAGTACTAAAACACTTTGTCAAACTAAAATATATACTTTATTCGTTGTTAAAATCATTCATTCGGTTAAATCTGGAAATAAAGCACTTTGAAAATTAAAGAAAAATAAAGGAACCCATTTAAAAGAAATGTGTTTACGTCAAAAGAACCTTGTTTTGAAAGATAAAATTTATGATGATTTTCTTTCACAATTTGAACAAAAAACGCTTGTAAGATTTTGTTGCAAAGCTCCTAAAGTTCCGGGTGGGCGGCAGTAGTTTTTTTAACACGTTCAAAAGGCGTTTCAAGGAGAAACTGAACGGAAAGGTTTTACTTTACCTGATCTCAAGGCCAATTATTGTTCTTGAAGAGTGGAAATGTTTTTAAATCTATCGCTCGGTTGTTACGTCGCTATATATAAAGTTTCTCTGACTAATAATCCCGCACTTTATTATAAGTGATATCTCAGTAGCTTTTTGAAACTGGTGGGAATAGTTAACTTTTTTTTTGCAGTACAGTCAAACCTCCGCCAAGAGCCAGACATGAGCGGACATAAAACTGTGGTCCGGATAATTTGAAATCTCTGTTAAAGCCTGGTTTCCATATAATCGCAGCGATCCTTGCGATCGTTGAGACCTCACTCAGGTTTCCATGTGATCGCAAGGATCGCAAGAGTGGTTTCCATATAAAAACTGCACGATCGCAGTCTGCGATCGCAACTGTCGCAACGTTTTATGGTTTCCATATGATTGCAAAGATCGCAGAACACTTTTTTCTGCGATCGTTGCGATTATATGGAAACCAGGCTTCAGCAGACACTTCGAACACGTAGTCGCGGTTTCAGCGATATTGCTCACATGGAATAGAAATGAACAAATTTAGTAATGTCAACCATATCTCTGTACAGCAGAGGCAGTAATCTTTTATTTTAAAGGAATCATTTTTTCTCGCTTTACCTTTCTTCGCACGTCACTAGCTCCACTCAAAGTTTTCATAATGTGCATATATAACGTAGTCTACTGTGTGTGATGGATCGATGTAAGGAATATTAAGCGCTTGTATTGGAAGGGGTGCAAGTTTGCGGCAATGTTTAATTTAGGGAGCTATGTCACGATATCAATAATTGTTGAAAATTACCTTTAAAACAAAGGAATCCTCAAAATAATAACTTACAATGATTACGAACTTGAAAAATTTAAGCTACATGTTGCAAGATGTGCCATGTAGGGGACAATACCACACGGCTTTCGGCAGTAATTGAACATGCAATTGATGAAATGTTTGATTGAATGCTAGAGTTCTATAAAAATCAAACTTACTTGATGGCTTCCACTCAATACAACGAGAGCACTATGTATCCACTAGGTTGTAGACGATGTGATCTGTCTCGGAACTAGTAAGGCTATTTATTCCCTGGCCAGTCACGGCTTGTTAATGTAGATTAGCGCAGATCAGATGTGTGGTTTGATGACCATATACTAGCTATAAAATATTCAGAAGACGTCCTCTCTCGCTGGTGCAGTGATTTTTTTGGACTTTTTATTATATATATTTTTTATTCTGCAAGTGGCTCTTAGTCAGCTAACTTTGATCTGAATCCCTTCTGAAAGGTGACCAGAAATCTTAAAATGACAATACAATGTTTTTAACGAATTTTAACAATCGGGTCGCAATTCTAAATATCTTCCTCATTCATTGCTGTTAGAAAAAAAATGATGGGCGTCAAAGCAACATTGATTCGGGAGGTGTATCATGAACTATAATTTTCGGAAGAACTTGAAACTTCACGCAAAACCGCCGGTGGTTAGTCATATGGCATCGTACTGCATCTCTAATCTCTCTAATCTTTTAACTTGTGCCGCACTGACAGAAGTTGTCACGTAATGAAGTGTTATTTCGAGATTGTTTTGGAATATGAAAAATTTAGCTGACCTCTGTAGTTATATATTCAGTGTAGTTTCACCAATAACCTGATTCTCAGACGGTCCAAGATCGGTCGCTCTCACTCCTTCCTCTCGCGACCGATCTCGGACCGTATGAGAATCAGGCTACCATATCAAGAGGGGATGATCTAAATGGGTCTCTTGTAATGATAATTTTTTTAAATCTATTTTTAATTCTCAGTCCACAGCTGAGCTATTTTAAGACCGTTACCTGATTGGTCAGTTCGAGTAACGTGATGTCAGAGCCTCGATAAATCAGAAAGAAATAAAAATAACTTTCACAGCATAGCGGAAAACTATTAATATATTTCAAAACTTATCATGGGGCACGGGGAATCCTTCTCTTAGATCATCCTCTCTTGACCATACCTATAAAGATGAAATTTTGCAAAAAGCGTTTTAATAGAAAAGCTGTTTTTATCACGAGTTAATGGTAGGTCTGTTTTTCGTTTAACAACTAACTGGTCATACAGGTTTCAACAGCATTTTTGTCAGCAAGTAATGGCCAGTGAGAAGATGGTGTTTAACATTGTTTTGTGATTTATGACAGGATGGGTCGGAAGGGAACCCCAAACCTGAACATGAATGGCCAACAGAGGAGCACTGGAAGCTGTGTTACCCGCATTATTATAGATCAGAGGACGAGTCAGACGCTGGGTCATCAGCTCAATCCGAGACTGAACAAGAGGACGAGTAGCAGACTGGAGCAGAGGAAATAGTGACGTGACCAACAGAGCAGATCAATACAGCTGGAAAGCATTGTTAGAAATCTACACACCTAGACCGAAAGGTAGTATGGGTAGTTCAGTCTGGACTGTAACTAAGTGACATCTCAGTGACGTAATCAAACACGGGAACACTTTAGTATGAAGCTGGACAATGGAAACAGTTTGTAGAATCATACGCTTAGCATTTCTTTTCTCGTAAAAGATTTGATTCAAGATCTTTCGAGATATTTTTCTGTTAGTCTGTAGTTTGTATTTGGGTATGTGCGCTGTCCGATAGATCCATTGTTTCGCAAAGTTCGTCGTTTTATTGCAACTTTTCTTTTGCGTTTTAACGTCGGCAAGGTAAAGGGCCTGTTCTGTGGCGGATTTGGTAGGGGGGGGGGGGGGGGGTGGGTGGGCCGGGTGGGGGGTACGGTCGAACCCCCTAAACTAATACTAGAGACGTTCAACACATGCGGATCATTACGGGCGCTAACATTTCGGACGAGTATGTCCACAGAAAAATTGTCAGGATTGGCGCTGATGAACATTCACGGGGGCAAACCCGTGGATTACGATGCTGTGGTCCAAAGCTTTGCCCGAAGAATGTTGAACCAATTTTCAGCAACTTTCCTTTTCTAAAACTAGTCAGTTTAAAATTGAGAGATGACTAACAGCAATTAAACAAGTACCACAACCCGTCTACAGGTCCTCAAAATGCTCCAGGACCTGAAGTCCCCCAAGTTACTCCCGCCTTCAGCTAACGTAAATGATGTATACCGTGTTCAGAATATTTAGTTTAACCAAGTGATTAGTGTCGAATCAGCAAATTGTGAATGAAACTTAGCCATAGAGGACATATCTTTGACATTTTAATGCCATCGTCAATATTTACTAAGTTGGAGAACGGTTAATAAATACCTGTGTGAATTAACGATGATAGAGGGAATGAGAATACAGAAACTAATTAAAAAGCTGCTATCGTGAGAACTGACGGCCACTTTGGGATTAAATAATATAGTGACAATGTTTTGTACGAATCCATCTTTATGCTCAGTTTAGTTTCAGTATTAGCGTTCCCTTTAGTCTTTGCTAATTTGAAACTACAGTCGAAACTCCCGTAAGCGGTCACCCTCGGGATGCGGAAAAAATGTCCGTAACTGGAGCTGGCCGCTTACGGAAATGTGTAAATACAGAGTTTGTACGAGCTAGAATTGAATCGGGTTTTGTCAAGGCGGCCGTTAGTCAGTAGAGCTGTCCGCTTACGAGAGTTGTCCGCTCAGAGAGCTTCGACTGTTCACTGAATATTAGACTTGATAATGACGTCAGCCTGTTCCATGCTCTCAGTTAGTGAGGTCAAGCGAGAAAGCGAGCAAGCGAAGAAAAAAACGAGGACAGGATGACAGAAATGTTGTCAAAGCTTATATTGTCTATCGCTAAAAACAGTGATACTACGCGCGCTCTGATTGGCTCAAAACCTTTTACCATACACTCTATGGAAACATAGAAACTTGCTTCGTGCTTTTATTTCATAAAAACAATAGAAAACGTTTTCCCTGTGTTTCCATAGAGTTATGGTAACACTCGTGAAAGAGAACTCGAAATTGATGTGTTAACACGAGCTGCAGGCGAGTGTTTCCACAACATTTCTTATTCTCCCAAATTTCACTCGTGTTACCATAACTCTATGGAAACACGGAAAACGTTTTCTATTTGGTATATGGGAACACGAGCATTCGTAAGTTGGGTTTTGAAATTCAGAGTCACGTGCTATTGAAAGGCGCAGTAATTAACGAGGAAATAAGAACTGTATTTACAAAGTTCTTGTTTGAGAACAGGCATGGCTGTCTGATAAGATTATCTCTATGGTTAGTTGGGAATTCGTATAGTTTGCGGATGTCATTGTGAAATAATTTACTTTTAAACAAACGCAATAAAGTATTTTGTCTAACTTATGGACGAGTTCATGTTGTGTTTGTAGTTCACAGTGCAGGCGGTTTGGGGCGAGTGACCGCCATGATAAGAACGAGACATAGTGGGACGAGTGGACACAGCGGCAAAATGAGTGCGCATGCTCGGCTATTTTGGCGCTATGACGAAAACATAGTTCAAAGAGTTCATGTTTCACTTACGATCGCTCGACTTCGAGCGAAAAATTCCCTACTGTTGCAAAGATAATTAGTTTGCTAAAAAAAAAATGTGAAAGAAGAGTCTCTCTCTGAATTGTTTTCAAGGTAAAAACCTTATCTTTTCCGTGACGGCCTTATCCACGCGAAAGGAAAACAAATACCGGGAATTTTGAATTGCCGCCATTATGTTTGTATGGAAATGAGCGAGCAGGTTGGCGTACGCGCACTCATTTTGCCGCTGTGTCGGACGAGTGTATAGACTGCGAGCGGTCCCTCATTTTTCTCAGGAATAGACGAGTGGGAGAGCACGCGAGCGAGCGCGAAAATTACCTCGAGGAGACGCGACGCACGGCGCGGCACGTGCTCTCCCACTCGACTATCCCTGAGAAAAATGAGGGACTGCTCATAGTATATATTTCATGTTTCTAAAAGTTACCGATAATGACCATTCCTCTTCAAGAAAACTAGCCTGCGTAGCAGTTGTTTCCTATCCGAGAGCGTGGGACGCGCGCGACAGCGCGAATGCGAAAAGAGCGGGGGGAAAGCGGGAGGGGGTAGGGTTGAGCCTCCCTTCCCCCCAACCGCTTTTTTCCCCGCTCTATTGGCTTTCGCGCGCCTCCCACGCTCTCGGAAAGGAAACGACTGCTACGCAGGCTACAAGAAAACAAAATAAATGTTCGTAGACATTAAACCAAAATATATTGTCCGACAGATATGGCGAAACAAGATTTATCTTTCTGCATTTCCTCTATTTAGCCCCCACTACGTACGTCCCCTTCTAAAAACCCTCCCCCCACCCTTTTTTTTTCAGGGATAAAACTTTTATTGTCGGTGAATATGAATCTCTAGAAAGCCGGGGAAGTCTTATTAGAGGAAATACGGTAACAGAAAACAGTTTTCTTTTGAACAATGTTTTTACAAAGCATATCGGCGCATTTCATTCGTGAGTGGTTCATGTTAGTGGGATGTATTGCAAAAGTCGGACCGCTCAGGCAACCAATCACAATTCTGATTCCATTTCATCATGGACCAGTTAACCAAATAAATTCATTAGGCATTTTAGTACGTAGCATAGCTGTGTATTTTAGGAGTCTTGCTGTATTTTAGCGGGCCAGTAGGGCGAGTCAAAGTGCAACTGACGACTAAAACTGAACAACGATACAACACACAAAAAATGTATTAATTAGAGAGATGCTTATCCAGCGTTGTTCTTTCCCCGAAAAATCCAGACTTTGGACCATGTTTGACGTTGCATTCGGCCGAGTGCATGACGGGTCAATACTGACAATAGGAGGGCGCTAAAATGTAGCGCCCTGACAATAGCTATGCAAATTGAATGCTGTTATGGGTCTTCCGTTGGAACTCTCTGCAACGTCCAACCTGGGGCAAAATTATCTGGCCGTTGTAGGGAGGTTTCAGTGTATGGATCGGCCCACGATCAGGACAAATAAATCTCGCATGGCCGTTGTAGAGAGGTGTCTGTTGGTGGAGGTTCAACTGTACACAAAATGTGTTCTTAGTTTGGAGTTATAAATCAATTTACCAGCATTCTTTATTATTAAAAAATAGAAACATTTTTAGTTTGGTTGTGACTCGGAAAGCTTTGCTCAAGTTCGGCAAAGTCGGAAATTTTGAAAGGAACCCCTAAAAAGGTACCAAAATCCGGCTTGTGGGTGTGGCTCGAATTCATTGCCACTCCTAAGAGCTACCAATTCTAAAACAAAACTGTAGTTCCTATCCCTTTTTTCCAGCTAAATATCCTGAAAGGTCAGTTGTGGGAGAGAAATAACTGAATTATAATATAACCTGCAACCTGGACTAAATCACTTGTAAAATTCCCTGCGCCCCATTTCAATGTTGGTATTTTCAAGTCAATTAAGGGATATGCTTTTCTACAGCAACATTGTATGGGGGAGGAGGACATTTTCCAACTATTGTCAGTTCTGTCCACAGTTCTGAGAGTGCTTGCTACATGTCTGATAAGGTAAGAAGCCCAGCTAATCCTCTACAAGTCAGTTTATGTCAAAATGATTCTTTTCCTCCCAAATACGAAAAGCAAACTCGTGTGAAATGTTTAATTCACAATAGTGATCAACATTTAACTTCTCCCAGCAAAATCAATATATTGTCAAGCAGACAGGTTAAGAGAATAAAGACACTCATCAACCAGGGATATTGATATTTAATGGAACACCAATTTCAACAGCAAAATCAATATATTGTCAAGCAGAAGGGATATTGATATTTAATGGAACACCGATTTCTCAGAATATAGATTTAAAAAAATATTTGTCCAAAAATTTAAGGCAATCAGTACGTGTGGGCAGGGACTGGGGCCTGTGTGTTTGGGGAAGCGAAGAGAGAGCACTGGAAAGGAGTGATGGTGAAAAGAATGAAGAGCTCTCTCTCCCAACCTTCTCAAAATGTTTTGAAAGAGTAGGTTAGTTGACTGTATGAGTCTGCTAAGTTGTCATAGTAAACAGTGCATAGTACATATTCTGACTGGAAAGAGGTGCTCATTGTTTCAGAGGAGGTGGCTGATCTGCAACTACTGGTTTTGAGAAGGCCACTCTCCCCAGTACTAAACCGTTAATTTAAGTTTTGTGTGACGTTGACTGTAGAGGAGCTGGAAACGTCACATCTTTCTCTAAAGTTGGACGTGAGCTTTTTTAAAAAAAATACCAGGTTGTTTTTTGTTACATAACAATAAGAAGCAAACATTCTTTAGATCCCCGATCCTCAAGTTTCCATCTTGGATATCAAGCAAAGCCTTTGGAAAGAGAAAAAGTACCCAGGGTACACGGGTAAGGGACCACCCTCCCCACCCATTACCTTTAGTTTTTCCACAGATTTTGCTCAAACAAAAGATCACAGAATAGTTTAAAAAAGACTGTAGTCAAGACATTAATTGAAAACAAAGTTTTTCTAAGTTAAAATGATAATTTAGCAATCAGAATAAATACAAATTAAATAATAAATAGAAAGGGGTCATTGTCAATATTTCTAGTGGATGAGTACAAGAGGTTATGGCGTGTTTGTTATGTCCATTCTTGGGTGTACAAGCTTGTTAATGCATGACTGGGTATGCTGCCGTGACAGTTCTTCTGATATAAACATCTGGCCACATAACCAACAATCGAACAGTCTCTCTCGAGTGTGAACCTTATCATGTTCATCCAGCTCTGATGTTGTCTTAAAAGCAAGTTCACACTGACTGCACTTGAAGGGCTTCTTGTCGGTGGGCATTGTTTCCAAACGCTTCAAATGTGAACCTGTTTTAAAGTACTTTTTCAGTTGCTCTGATGATTTAAATCATATTTCACATGAGGAGCACTCGAAAGGCCTGTCATCACTGTGTACAACTTGGTGTTTTTTCAGTTCAAGTTTTGACTTGAGGCAAGGATTTTGCACACAAGGTGTTGAGGGTCCACAATAGGGTTCCCAGATCCCGCCTTCCCGCCTAATTTTTCTCGTTAATCCCGCCATCCCGCCCTTCTTTTCGTCGAAATCCCAATCCCGCCCAAAATTTTAAACAAGTTTCTGTGTTATTATTACAATAAACATCACACAAAAGACTTAGGCCCCCGTCCACACTTAGGCCCAATCTCGTCCCGCGAGCACGCGATCCTTTAGAAGCATCCAAAAGAATCGTGGGCTCTGGGGACGAGGTTGACTTAGGCCCCGTCCATACGTACCCGGTTTCATAACGCTAAGTTTTCGAAACGGTCCGTTTTCATCGAAAACGCATCAAAAGCTCCTCATCCACACCATCGTTTTCTTAGCGTTTTCCCCGTCCATACAAATACGCTCGAAAACGCTACAACAGTCATCTGCGCATGCGACAAATAGATCTAGCCACTGATAGAGACAATCTCGACCCCCAGAGCCCTTCTCTTTTGCGCATGACCGAGCGTAGTCAAGAAAGCAGCGAAGGTCTGGGGTCGAGAATGCTGATAGAGAGGGACATGGGGGGGGGGTCCCCGAAACCGCAATACCGCGAAATAAAATCGACAAAAACCGCAATACCGCGTGTCAAAAATCGCCAGAATACCGAAACCGCAGATATGGTGGAATAGACGGAAGTCTGTGATAATTTTTAATATTTAACTGATTTTCAACCGCTGGAACCAGTTTATTAGCATGTTAGAAACATGCAGTTACTGTTAGGAGTCCAGTTCAAATCTTCCACTGCGAAAACTGCGAGCTTCAAGGAACAGATAATGTCTAAGGACAATTATCAGTGAATATATTTTGAAGCCAAAAGGAGGTTTAATATTTTGTTTATTATCCTTCAAATATTTTCTATACTTGCGTTTTATCTTGACTGACAAACAAATTTCAATCGAGTTTCCGTTGGCGGTTTACCCACAAATATTAGAATTTGCTATAAACTTTTGCTAACAAATTGCTTGCTCATGAATACATTTCACCAGAAATAGTTTTTGAGGTAAGGCTGTTTCTGACCATTTCCATAATTGCTTGATCCCTACGTGGACTGGCTCCGAAACCTCTTTTTTAATTTTCTGATCCGCAACGAATATTTCTTGAAAATCGCTGAACCCTTGAATAAGCCACTTAACAGCTGGAAGTTTCTAGAAGCCCAGAAGATTGTTTACGTGCAGTTGTCCTCGTAATAACATCTCTTTCAAGTAAGTAGTTTCTCCTTTTGTTCCTGGTATAGAAACTTAAACAAAGTTTGATCGTGGAAATCATCTATCTTTTTGTTTCGGGAGTGCAAAATCGCGTGCAGTTCGATTAAGTCTGATGATCTTGGCTTCTGCGATATTAAATATTCAGAAACAATTGTTTTGTTTGAAAGAAATCAACAGACCGTAATTTGAAAGCGTTCCAAATCGATTGTACAAAATCCCTCTATTTTTAGTACATTAGTTTGTTTGCTTGAGCTCGCACTCCGTTATCATCTCGATCTACACTGATCTCTGAAGGTAAGTTCCTTGAAGTTATACTCGTTTTAGTTTTAAAATTCGGTGATCGCATTGCCTTTCTTAATCTTGATTAGTTCGTTGATAAATTAAAACCAGCTATGTCGGTCGTTCGCTTGTGTCGTGCTATCAGTTGGCCATAGGTGAGGCTCTCCGGATGACGACATTTCTCTAGTTATGACTGCAGCTGTATACCGGTATCAATGAAGGACATCACAGCTGGCACGTTTTCTGCCATAGCAGTAATACAGGAACTGGGTTCAGTTTTCGTCTATCGGGCATCAATGAACGGTCTTATAGGCCCATCGCAGACAACATTATCGACATTATCATCTTACTGAAACGATTATAGTAACGACCAGAAACCGAAATTTCAGTTTCTACCGAGTTCTACCGAGTTCCGTCGACCAAAACGCTAAAAAACCGCATACCGGAGGGCTGGATGAAACCGCAATACCGCACTTTACAGTAAGAGTGAAATTACACCGAAATACCGTATGAAAAATGGTCTGAAACCGCAATACCGCAAACCCCAATGTCCCCCTGGTCTGAAATAGGGTATAGATTTTTGCCATTTTGACTTTAAAATGGAGAAATTTTCCCCGAAATTTTAAGGTTCAGGTCTGAAATAGGGTAGGGAAAATCACATATTTTGGTCTGAAATAGGGTAAGGGTTTCAAGAAGCACACCTCCACCCAAATTTTTGGGGAGTATCCCCCCCCCCCCCCGGGGGGTTTACAGGTACGCCACTAAAATCAAGATGTGAAAAAAAACGCTGCGTAAAAGCTCGGATATGTAAAGAATCTGCAATCTGTAGCAGCGGGTTCGGAAAGCGAATGTTCAGTTCTAAATTGTTGGCCAGGTACACATAAAATATGTACTGATTTGTTCAACTGTATCAGTAGAAAACGTTTACTATTCAGAGCAGAACTGAAAAAAGATCAGTTCTGACACTAAGTAAGCCTTCGGGCTTAATACATTCATATGAATTTGATAGATATTGGACTGTAATAAACTACTAGAATATCACTTAAAAATGGACTATACAAAGACTTATTTTCTGTTTGGAATGCCTTGCTAATAATTGAAAGGGTCGTTTAATTTATCATAGGAAGACCACTGACACAGTTGCTTTTATCAGAAATCGTATTAACACAAAGCGAGCACTTCGCGGGGTTCAGATCAATTCCTTGAATTCTTCTAGAGAATGCTAATTGTACGGGAGAGAGAACCATAACCCAACCTTTTAGTTTAGTGCATCGTTTGGTTGCAAGGTTATACTTTTACAAAGCAACGCTGTTTTTAAATAAATCGAGGAATATTAAAGAGAATGACAAGCATCTATCTGGTTTAAAATTATTTCGTCCTAAACTCAAGTGTGCTGAGGTCGTCGGCAGCTTTGTACTGAGTAAACAGAAGTGTTAACTCAAGCGAGGACAGTTTTATTTTAAAAACGAAATACACAACATGAGAAAACTTTAGTAACAGTTAAATAAAATCGGAAACAACTATTAGATGAGACGCGAATGAGCAAGATTTGTATCACATACATACATCATATCGAGAAAACTAACAGGCTATAGGGCGCTGTACCATTGAATGGTCGTTGTTCTTGAAAGCAAACAGGCCTGAAGGGAAAGTGTAATTAGGGCATTAAGGATCAGTTTTATTTCATTTGTTTGAACAATATTGTTCAACCGCAAAATCACGAGTACTCAGATCAATGCCTTGAATTCATCTGCAGAAAGAATGTTGATTGTATGATAGTTAGAGATCATGACTCAAATTTTTAGTTTGGTGCGCGGTCTAATTTGCTTGGCATGTGGAACTGACTTTGTGCGCGGCTGATTTGCAGAATTGCATTTGTCAACACGTCATTTGAGGGTCCTGATCACGTGATACACAGGAAGTTAAATTGCCTGATCATTCTCGTCCAATTTGATTGACGTGCCTATCGCTAGTTCTTGGTCATAAAGAACCACTCCCTTCTCTGTTATTTCTATTAAAGCTTGTTATAGTTTTAGAAACACGGGTATATCCTATACCAGCACTCGGGAGGTTGTTCTGGACGCATTTTCTCAACTAGGTTTCCCTTCAAAATAATTTGTTCTTCATAGTACTTAGATCGGGTGGCGCTAATGCAGACGTAAATGATAGGCAAGCTCGTAACCAGGGTCTCTCTTCTTCCCGCCAAAAGCGATTGAATCCTCTCGCTCCCCAAGGTTAGAGGAGGGCCTGATCGCAGGTTAGGTGATTCATCTCACTACTTGCCCCATTCGTACCCAAGTCTGGATTTACTGACTGAGCCGGTGCAACTGGAAATAAATCCACTAATCATTTAGGTAATAGGCTTTCCATCTGAATTTGACGGTATTCAAGCGAATTTTTTTACCCAAATTATTATTATTATTTTAGGAAATTAACGCCTACCCCATGGCCTACCCCTTATTTTCTATGCTTCCTTTATTCTTTCGAAATGCGAGCTCTGGTTGTTTGAAGAAAAGAAAAGCAATAAAAACACCATAAAACAAAGGCATTCTTGTGATTCGCGTGACTCGGAATTCAAATGATTTTTTTTAGATCACGCATACCACTCCCCTAGGTCCCATTCCTCCTCTGGGTTGATCTGGGAACGAGGCAGTTTCGTGTTTCATTGCCTGATTTCATACCGTGAAGGACTGGGTACGAGTCTGTAAATTATGGGATTAGCAACTATTGGTCCACACAGTCTGAAAGAGCACACCGAGATTCACAAAATCCCCAAGTTTGGTGTGAATAGACCCAATAGTAAGCAAGATACAGCCATTTGAAAATGTCAAAATTTTACAAAGAAATGTATGGCCTGCCGGACGCTGCCGGACAGCTGTCCGGCAGGTCATACATTTCTTTGTAAAATTTTGACATTTTCAAATGGCTGTATCTTGCTTACTATTGGGTCTATTCACACCAAACTTGGGGATTTTGTGAATCTCGGTGTGCTCTTTCAGACTGTGTGGACCAATAGTTGCTAATCCCATAATTTACAGACTCGTACCCAGTCCTTCACGGTATGAAATCAGGCAATGACCTTACCGTTTCATGGGCGGATGTGCGGATTCCATGAGTTAGTTCGTTGTCGGGTGTATAAACTTTGCGTGTCTCGAGTTTATTCGCCTTTTGGGTCATAATTCAAACTTGCTCAACGATTGCCGTGTTTGTCGAAAAGCTGCTATTTCCCTGAGTTGAAGTTCCTGTGTAGATCAGTCTTCCGCCCCAGCGATGCTAAAGGAGACAAGGTTTGTTTTGATGACCATGCATTGCTTCTTTTATGTTCATTTCAAAGGAAATTTCCTTCGTTATCTCCCAATGTATTACAGCAAACAAACCTTTATTTTTAATAGTCGTATCATAGATGACAACTTCGTTCAAAACGTCCAGAAACAAGAGATCAGACAACGAACACTTTCGCTTTCGACTCATCTGCATGAAAATACAATGCGCCATTTCTGTATTAAATTTCCCTTTGGAATGTGGAATTTGGCGGAATTTGGTCAGACTTCTCATTCTGTTATCTGTTACCAGTTTATAGCTTAATAGCAGTTGAATTCAGTGTAGTATTTAATACCGTTTTAATGTGTCAATGTTCATAATTTGCATCGAAATGTTAACTGTATGTAAGCTTACTGTTAGTAAGCTAAATCATGGATGTAGACAACAATAGGAAAGACGTAGGTTATAAATAATTTTCTGTTTTCCCTTGGGCCCCTGGATGACGCCGAATTACTGAAGCATGACACAAACATGTGTATCAAATGTCATACATAGGGATAAAGAGATTGATATGATTGGTTTGAATTGCAGTTGTTTTGCCCGGACTGAAATACAAGAATGAGGAATAATTTATTAGACCTGTGTATTTTGTGGCCCCTATTAAGGTGGCTGAACACAGTTTACAAAACTTTGGAGTATCATCTATGCTTTATTTCGCTTTCTTGTCCAAACCGTTTCAGCTACATGTAAGGAGCTCAAAGTTGGCAGGATTCAAGATAAGCATCTGGAGTTAATTGTTGTTGTTCCTTTACCATGGCAACCAAGCTAGTTATAAAACGACTAAAAATATGTAGTTTTTTTCGATATCAGAAAATTCAGTTGTTAGATTTTTCGCATTGTTTGTGAGTAATAAACTTGGAAAAAGTCTGACATTTCAACACTGATGTAATAAAGATTTAACCAACAGAATTTGTATTTTTTGTGGTTTAATGTTTTACATTATGTCTTAGAATAATTCAAAATTCCTCTGTTAAATTTACTTACTGCTCTTCTGAAGTATTTTCTTGCCAAATTTCATGAAATTCTAACGACTGGTTCTTGAGAAATTGTTGCATTTCCGAAAAAAACCCACTAATAAAAGCATTCAGTCTAATTTTTTTATTAAGTACGCATGCGCTGCATTTGAATGGGTTCTCACGGCAACTATGAAAAACCTGCAAAATAGCTGGGTTCTTTGAGTCCTGTGAACTAACATAACTTTTAACAGGCAACAGACTGTGTAATTTTTAGCACTTTGTAATCCATATAGAACCAGCAGTGAACAAGTAAAACGCCAGAAGGATTATGTTGTTGTTGTTGTTGTTGTTATTGAGAATGGTAGAACATGTTTTTTTAATTTCTCCTTTATTTACTTTTAATACATTACTTACAATACATAACTTAATGGTAGAATGGTAGAACTTACTGTTTCAGAATTTTTCTGTTCAAAAACGAAAAAACATTCAAAACTCTCGTCATTTTGAAATGTCCCAGCATGTCTGTGGAACAGAACGGGTCATTTCCAAGTTTTTGGACCTGTTCCATTCGACCAGTGAAAATTTGAAAACTCAAATTAATTTTGGCTAAAAGGACTTAGTGCCCATTGTTTCCCGACCGTCCCAGATATCTCTTCTCGACTTCTGAAAACACGGCAGCATATGCAAATGTTCCCGGCTGATAGTCTGGGATAAATCAGGAAAATAGCAAGCATTTCTATTTTGCCGAATGATGCGTCCCAGATTTCTGGATGGTCAGCTATCATTCTACTTATCAAAACATAATTTCTTGATGGTCTTGGATGTCTACAATATGTTTAGCTTGATACCAAAGTTCTATGCTTGGTTCAAGTCTTCATACATTAGCGCTCAAAAAGCAAATTAATGTCCTCCATTAAGTGATCCATGCATAGTGCAAGCACAAGGCAGCCTCCACGATCATTGAAGTACGTGACACTTCTTTGCAGACCCTTGGGAAAAACACAATCACCGATTTAATTATTTATTCTTGTTGGTTGCCAAGGCCAACAATGTATTTTATGCTCATATTACCCCAGGGGGGGGGGGGGGGGGGGACTCCCATATAAAAGGTGTCATGGGTGATCGTCGCAAATTTTGAAAAGAACCCCTAAAAGGTACCAGAATCTCGTTTTGTGGGCGTGGCTCCAATTCATTTTCACCCCTAAGAGGTACCAATTCTAAGACAAAACTAGTTCTAGTTCTTGTTTATGCTCCAATGTGATCATTGTTGCATGGCAAGTGTACGAAGTTTGGAAAGATGGCCTCGCATGCATGCCCTACACTCACAAATTTCAAGTGGCCCAGGAAATCTGGGCAGTGTGAGGGGGGGGGGGGGGGGGTTATAAAATCTTGCCATCCATGATCAGGGGTGTGTGGATTTTTTCTGGAATAACCCAATGGTCCCAACATTTGCTGCAACAAATGCTGGACAACTGTTGGAGCAAGCTAAGCATATAATGGGCCTATTGATTGTATTGCGTGACATCCTGGCAATTCATGAGAACTGTTTGGTGGCAAAATTTAAAATTCCTGAACAGGGATTTGTACTAACCCCATTTTGTTTTCATTAGGATCAGTGTATTTAATTTATTCTTTGATATTTATGCTTTAGGTAATTGCTTTTCTTCATTTTCAGGAATAAATCAACTCTACGCTGTTGATCTGCATTTCTGGTTCCAATGCATAGCTATAGCTGACTGTTTTAGATGAAATTTCATGTGGGGTAAGAATTCAAAGTACATAGAAAATTATACACATTTTTTTGGTATAAAAGATCAAATTTTATTGAGTAAAATAAAGTATTTAAAATTATGACAACATCTGTTAGATTAGCCTACGGATTACAGCAAAGTCGAATTGTGACAAAATAGCGAGAAAATAAATAAGTTTGAAACGAAAACATGCAATTGCAAGCGCATGATAGATGTACTGACAGTGTTACATGCGTTCATTTGCAAAGAACTCAGGAACAGAAGTGTCATATCATTCCCAATTGTACATTGTAAGGAAAAGTAACATTCAGTTGAATGAAAATTTACGTTTTCAATGAAAGAAAATCGACTCTTAATTAATTCAATCTTTGCAGCGGGATTTTCACTTTCTTCTATTTATTTCCAGCTTGGTTCCTTGCAAATTATTAGGAGCTTGAAATCAAAATCAAATGAGTTAATGAGATACTTGTTTTTCAAGGAGATGAATTCCAAAACGAAATTAAATTAAAGCATTTCGATAATGAAATTAAAACCTGGAGTTTCAATGAAATTTTTGGAGTCTACTGCATACTGCATAAGACCCTTTACTATATTTTTTCTCGCCTGTTAAGGCTTGAAAAAATAAAAACTGACTCATAAAAATACCCAGCCATTTTACACAACTTTCCGCTGAATAACCTCTTTTTATTGTACTATAAATCTAGCTGTATATTGCATTAACTTATTAAATCATGTACAAAAATAAATGAACAACACAAGATCACTGTAAATAAATAAAGAAAATTTCAATTAAGGATACTTCCACCCTTCGCGGGAGTCCTTCGGAAAAAAATTCGTACACGCGCCAGTTTCAAGAGAACGTTACCAAACTATATGTCAATAGAAAGCTTAATAACTGTAGTTTTCGATAAAAATATAATTTAAGCGACTTTTTTCAAGTGTCAGGAGCCGGTAGAACCCCAAACGTCCGAGTGTTGTGCGATTGAATTTATCGAGTATCGAATGCCGCAGCATTAGCGAAATACCTGACGGTGTACAGTGTTGTTCACAAGGCATCAATCAACAAAACTGTGTCAGGCTTTTTAGAAATTCTGATTGGTTATTTAGATATCCTTGTCCAAAGTTGGAGTGGCTAAAAATATACGAGATGTCTTGCGTAAATGGTCGCCACGGGAAAAATATTTGAAATATCAAAATTTCCTGACACGGTTTTGTTCGTCATTACCCCTGTAATGTTTTGGCCAAATTTGACGAAAATCCGTTAAATCTACATACCCTATAAATTCGTTCAAAGTCGATATATTCTTCCCAAAATCAAATGCGAGATTTCAGCTCATAAAGATTCGTAAACAGACCGCGACTCCACAGGAGATTATATCGCCTCATGACACCGCGAGCCAATCAAGAAACAGGATCCCGTGGCGTCAACTACAATGGAACAGAATTTCCCGGGAAAAGTATCGCAATGCCGTCACGTTTGCTTTCTCGCTGCGGCACGTTCAAGTGAAAGATCGATCTGCGAAATGGAGAAGGTAAAAAACTTGGGGACTCGCTCCAGAAGGCCGCTCCGATAATTTTTCATTCAATGTCAAGCTTGGACAGCTTGAAGGATCTTGGCCGAACCAAGATCCTTTGTCGCTTTCCGCTAGCTCTTGTTTACTTTCTTCAGGGAAAGCTTTTTCAGCTTGCTTCTTCGGTCCTGTTTTTTTCTTGACTTTTACCCAAGGACTTCTTTCGTTTTTTGACTTTTTCATCGCATGTAAACATTCCCGGCGCGGGACAACTAATTCCACGAGAGAATTCAAAATGTGAGTGAAATACGAGCTCCGGCGTGAAGCCCTTTGCCGCGAAAATTACCCAGGGGAGTCCTCGCATTTGAGAGATTGTGACACCTTTCCACCTTGTTGTGAATTATTAATTTTTATTTGAAAATACCTTTTCCGAAATAACTTGCGCGCTTTTCAAGATTTAAAAAAAAAATTCTAGAAATGTTAGGAAAAATACGTAACTTCAATCTAGTCAAATAAAAGTAAAATTGATTTTTTTCACTCTCGAAGGGTGGAAGTATCCTTAATCTAAGTTAGCATTAACAGTCGTAATCACAAATATTAACAGTTGGGTAATGGTACATGCAAGAAAATTGGAATGCATTGAGTAATCAATAAGCAACTCGCCAAAAGTAATGACCCTCAGAAAGCAGCGACCTCAAGTGTAAATTAACCTTCTGTGAGGGATGACAGATAAGTAAATAAATGGGAATTTCTGTGGAAATCCACAGAGTGTCTCTTCTATCCACTGTTTCCGGATCAAATTGGAATTTAGAAATGTTGGTTTTTGTGGAAGGAGGAGAACCAGTCGGAGTACCTGGCGAAAAACCCTCGGGACAAGGACAAGAACCAAAACAAACTCAACCCACATAATTATGATACCATGGTCTGAAATGAAAACCCTCAGGCCAGATTGCATGGTGGGAGGTGAGTGCTCTCACCACTGCACCAAAATACCTGTTGTTTTAATGCTGCAACAGTTGCAAAATGAACTGTGGTGGAACATCCAATGACTCAGTCCATTAGGACTCATGATAGCATCTAATAGCAACTGAGAGAGAGTAATACAATACAGCTGCCTCTTTTACTGTAAATAGTGCACAGTAATATATTATAAGACGGTAAAGGACAAAGACTGATTCTTTTGAATTTTTATTCGAACCAGAAAATAGGAATACATATACATGTATGATATACGTACCAGTTTTAGCTACCGAAAGTAGCAACCCTCTGAAAGTAGTGACCCCCAAGTAGTGTAGCCACCCTTAGAAAGTAACCCCCACCCCCCCCCCCCCCCCCCCCCCCAGATAGCCTGTTTTCAATGTCAATAAGTCTGTTTGAGAGTTTGATTGTCTTTGGCATCCCTGGCCTCTGAACATTTATACACAAGGAACTTCCATGCCATATATATATCCACCTCCATAATTTCGACCAACCCGTATTACATGTACGGCCACCCCGTGATTACGGCCAGTTGTTTTTTTGCCTGTAGGTGTCCGTATTAACGGGTTCCACTGTATGCATACCCCCTATTAAACTGTATTGATACTTATTTCTCATTAATTTTCATAAAAATATATATATTTTTTAGTGGAGAGATGTGCAGGAGAAATGGTACAGTCTGAAGTGAATGTAATATTGCCTCAACAAAGAAGGTAATTCATATTACCAAAACACAATAAATGTGCTGTATTACTCTACTATTGTCCAATTAAAAGGGTCTATAATTTGGCACTGGCAACTGGTGCTTTATAGATCTTTATGTAATAACAGTACTGTACATAATTATTCTATTTGATGTTTATTATTTTATGCAATATTAAATTATTAATTTATGTCAGTTGCTCTCCACTCTGTCAGTAGTGAGCATAATAATTATTATTATGATGAGGTTAAATGAATCATTTAACCAAGTTAACCAACAACGAGTGTGCAGTCAGCTGTCATAGTGGTCAGCGGTTCTTAGCTCTTGCCAGGCTCAGGATTCGGATCATGTATCTTATGGGGGGCCTTGGCCGATACATCGGTCGTTACATCGGCCGATATATCGGTCGATACATCGGCCGATACTCGACCGACACTCGATCGATACTCGACCGATACTCGACCGAGTATCGGTTGATATATCGACCGAGTATCGGTCAAGTATCAATCGAGTGTCGGTCGATATATCAACCGATGGCCCTCGTGATGTCGGCGCGATATTGTCGGTGGTGTATCGGTCAACTATCGGTTACATATCGGTCCACTGTCGATCCTAACTCGATCGACATATCGGCCGATATATCGACCATTTACATTTACATTTGCCATTTATTTGCCTCCATCTATATGATGATTCTTGCAAATCGGTCAGCGGTCAAAGGAAAAATACAATAGAGAATAAAACAAATAGAAAATAATAATCTAGAAATGATTTGTAAATGCATGGTTTCTAAACGCCTTAAGGGATGAAGCCTCTACTGCCTCTGCTGGCAGAGCGTTCCAGTCACGAATTGTTCTCGGAAAAAAGGAGTTTTTATTTCAAACACCAATCTGTCCTTCACTATAAATCTGAGTATAATTCCTAAAACATCTCTATTTACCAATTGACATCTGACCCACGATGTGAGGTGTTCAATCTCATACTTCCCGCCATGTTATCATTTCACAACGCGCAAAAACTGCTAAACACAAATTAGCGTCCTTAGCAACAATTCTCTTAATCCAAATTACACAACAGCGGAAATCCACCAGTTTTTGAAGTAGGTAATTAAAACAATTAAGTGGGTAAAATATTCTAATTAACTCGTAATTTTGACACTTAAATGTTTTATTTTTTCATAGACCGATATACTCGGGAAGTATCGGTGAAGTATCGGTGAAGTGTCGGTGAAGTATCGATAAAGTATCGGTGAAGTGTCGGTGTACTGCCAACTATATCGGCCGACATGTATGTACATACATCTCGGCCGATATGTCGGCCGATATAGCCGTCCATGTCAACCGAGTATCGGTCGAGTATCGACCGAGACATCGACCGAGCATCGATCGAGTGTCGGTCGAGTATCGGCCGATATTTCGACCGATGTAACGACCGATGTATGGCCCCCATAAGATACACGATCCCAGGATTCTATATTCTCTGGATGTTGTGGCATGCTCGGATCTTGGCGGTATTTCAGCGATGTTTAGCGAGTTCTTCGGCAGTTGGTTAACTCACTACTGACAGCTACATGTATGAGCTGAGAATGCTAACTAGCATGAAACAGAATGTGAAATAAAAGGTGGCACAAAAGAAAAACATTAGACAATAATTATTAACAATCACTGTTAATTATTAATGATTGTTAATGATTGTCTAATGTTTTTCTGTTGTGCCACCTTCAGTCTGTTTCATGCTAGATGTAAGCATTCTGACTTGTAGCTCCAAACTTTAACAATATCAGGTTCGAATACCTGAGATTAGCTGAACAATACAAACGATAAACTAACGAGGAACGGAAATGAAACATAATGTATCTGAACGATTGTACTTACTATGATTCCTCAAATAACTACAACCTAAGACAGAAGTGTTGGCACGATACGATCAACAGAATTAACTTCCCCACCCCCCCCCCCCCCCCTCCCCGTCTCAATGTTGGGTCGCAACCACATTACCGCCAAACGAGGTGCAACCTTGTTACGGGGGGGGGGGGGGGGGGATCTTTAGTCATAGTCAGGACACTAACTTTATAATAACAACGTTTTAGCGTAAATAGGAGATAAATTTCTATTTGCAACAGCGAGCGTTCCAACTACTTTTGTCTTCGGTTGTAGCTTGAATACTTGCATACAAAATTTACACTCACTTTCAAAAAAGTGTCCAGGCCTGGGGGGTACTCCCTGTGGCATATACGGGGACGTGTCGCTGGACAGGGTATGCATGGTTTTTGGCCTCTCTGCCCTGAACAGGGTAATAATTTCATGCAAGTCTGTCCTAAACAGGGTCTGAACCTGTCCTAAACAGGGTATGGTTGCACGATTGTTGTCGTAAAAATATGGTTTATACAGTATTTAGAGATCGGAGACGTTTGCCGCGTATCAGTCAAACGGGATTCGCTAAATTGCAACCTAAAAATAGATCGGGATGTTGTCCTACACAGGGCAGGTATTTTAGGGGTTTTATTGTTTTTTTGTCCTAAACAGGGTCAGGTTTTCAAACCCTCAACGGCACCCCTATACATGGGTCAAGTACCCCCCCCCCCCCCCGGATGTCCAGGTAAAAATAAAGTCATATGTCTTGTAGCCAAGAGTCTCAGTCTATGCCAAGCTCCAATGGTTAAATGTGAATTAAATTTGTGGGAGTGCATGAAGACACTGAACAGTTGATGAACACCGTATTTTCTCTATTTAACTCCGGACCCTGAATAAACACTGGGTTCAAATATATGCCTGTTCAATTTATCATTTTCGATCACTCCGCACTCTACAAACCACCAAGTACTGCATTCACCGGCCATGACTTGTTTGTATCAAAGTTTTAGACCAGAGACGGAGTTGATGACATGTTGGTTTTGTTTAGTTGATGAGCTGTAATTCAGTAAAGTTTATGTAAAATTAGCAAAAAATAACTAAAGGCTGTCATAACTGATGAAAAATATATGTTTTATTATAAACACTGGACCCAGAATAAATGCCAAGTTCAAATAAACGCAGGGTAGGCCGAGTGTTAAATAAATGCCCCCAGCATTTAATCGAGAAAAGACAGAAAATGTGTATAAACCTGAGTAAACTGATTATTCTAATTTTCTTCAGAAAATAATATTATTCTTAAAGCAGCTTATTTGACCTCTTTCTTGTTTGAATTCACATTATATACTCTGCTTGTAGGGTCATCTCTATCTAACAGGTCCAGTTCATTACAATGGCAGGGCCTGAAGATAACAGGGGTAGCTTTTCAAAGGGCGATGATGATGACCCACCTCTTCTCAGTATTAAACTTCCAAAGAAGAGCAATCTTCCAAGGAAGTCAAACGATTGGAGTGATGTCCAGCTTCCAGTTGACATTCTGTTACTGACTGTGGACGATTGTGAGTTCTTGGCATGTTATCATTACTTGAGGAATTCTTTTAAAAGTTATCACAATTCTGTGGGTTGTGTGTACTTTGGAAACATGGGTGATAAGAAGGAGCCTATGAAAGTTGCTTTAATAAAGAGATCCCCAGGTCCTGGTGGCTCTCAAACTGTTGTTAGAAACGCTGTGACCCAACTGAGGCCCAAGGCCACTTTTTGTGTTGGCTTCTGCAATGGTTTGAATCATGAGAAAACCAAGCTAGGAGATGTGGTTGTGTCTTCTATGCTTACAACAGATGGCTACAAAACCCCAGTGAGCAGAGATATTGCCAACTTTGTCAGTAATGGGGCTGATGGCTGGGAGGCACCATTAGAAAGCCCAGAAGTGCGAGAAGTCAATGTACACTGTGATGGCGTGATGTTGAGTTGCCCAGATCGGGGTAGTGCTGAAGAGCAGCATAAATTACATCCTGAGGCGATTGCAGTTGAAATGGAAGGAAAAGGTAAGATTGATTGTGGCCTGTTTAGCTATATTGTACATGTAGAGGTCAAAAGCTCTAAATGTTTTGGGCAAAAAATCAGCATGGTAGACAGGATAAGTGTTTTGTTTGATGGTTTCAATGCTGCCTCCTTGTAATGTGCATTGAAATTTGCTATGCAGTCAAAGGCTTATTGAGATCAAGACTTACTTACATGTACATGTAGTCTAGCTCATAAGCTGTAGCTAATTGTTTCTTTACAATAATCCCTTTCAATATTTCTGGAACACGTCATTTCAAAGTCCTCAGCCTAATTGACACCTGTACTAATTTAATAAAATATGTACAATACTTTCCATTTAGGGTGATTTTGTAGACCTTAGTATTTTAATTTTGGGGGGTAGGTCATCATGTCCAAAAGCTCTAATAGCAGGTTTGTAAATCCATAAAAAAGCCCTCAGCTTTATGTTGATCGAAAAACATCACATTTAGAATACCAAGACAGTACATTGTAAGATCACCATACGGTACCTACAATAAACATTTATGTGCAGAATGTTTCCTTGTTTACTGGTATACATTTGTACCTGCACATTAGACATACATTACATAGCAGTACATTCATTCTTTGTTTCAATTGATTTTTTTTTCTTAGGTATTTTTGCAGCAGCCCATGACATGAAATTGGAGTGGGTTGTTGTCAAGGGTGTGTCTGATTTTGCCGTTAGCAGTAGCTCTACACATGAGTCATGGAAAACATTTGCATGTTTTATGGCAGCTTCTGTTGTTTCCAACATGTTGAGTGATCCCGTTGTTTTTAAGCAATGGCCTCACTATGGAGGTATGTTAAAAAACCTCTGCAGCTACATGTATGGTTGTTTAAAGCTGTTTATTTCGTAGTTACTACTCTTTTGTATCTGTGCGATGAATGGAAATGAATAGGGTTCACAAAATAAATAATATTGAGTCTGAAACAGTGATCAGTGAATTGATTAATATCAAATAATTTTTAATAAATTTCTCTGTTGCCAAATGAATGCAGGCTTGAGTAAATTATGACAAAACCAGTTTGTGTTTATATTCTTTAATTGAATTTTGGATTGTTCAAAATCCCCTCGTTTAGCTAAGTCTCACTAATGATATGTAGTTCACCATCTGTACGATCCATAAACCATTGTTTCACGATCCGTACGGATCGTAAGAGTAGACTGATGCCATTTACGGATCGTATCAGGTCATGTGTATTGGACAACACTCTTTTGCTAGCTTGAAAAATATTATAAGCTTTATACATTTCATTTTCAGTCTGCCAGAATCATAGTCGATGTTAAAACCATTGCAGTTTTGGGCTGTTAATGAAAGTGATGAATATTAGATAAGAATAAATAATATAATTGGAAAGAGGAAGATTAGGATTTTAGTTTTTTGAAAACAGTTTTAGGTGTAATTAATACGACTGTATATCAATATGTTTAATAGCACAGCACACTTTGACATGTTTTTCTCATTGCAGGGGAGAGTAGTTCAACCATTACATCAAAGAGAGACTTGCCATTTTCCAGTTCTGCAGATGCTACATGTAAACGAACAAACCTTGTGACTTCAGACCTTGCAGGTAATATTTTTATGTAATCAAGGGCAATCTGTTTGACATGTTAGTAGTAGGGCATGCTGGGAAGTCTGGGAAGCCTTATTCAAGCTCAGCATCATCATGGACGTGTGGTGCTCACTTGATGTTCATGAAGAGATTTTAAAATTGTTGATAAAAAGGTATTTCTATATTATGATCTATGCTGGTCAGTGTCAGTTTTGACATCAGTAATTGAAGGGCTGAGGGCATTACCAACCTATATTGATTTTTAGGACCTTTTTTTTTCCATAAGATTTGCCGCGTTTTTGGAATGTGACCTAAAAATTAGTTACCAAACATTTCCCCGTTATTTTTTTCGCTAGTTTCTCCTTCGTTTTCGAGAAATAACAAACATTCGTTTTAATGGCGGTAACGCTTTGTTAAAAAAACCTTTGTTTCTTTGAACAATGAAGATCAGTGAAACGGTAAAATGGCCGTTGTTACAATGACTTACCAATGAAATCACTGCCCCTTTCAGCGTTGTGAGTTATCAAAATATTTAGGTTGTTGCAGCGGCAATGGAGATAGAAACTAAATAAGAATAATATTATCCTTTTCGTACGAAAGAGCGAGTAAGGCCTGGGAAATAGTCACGTGATTCAGTAACCTCGTTATCAAATTATCGATTGATTCTGCCACGTATCGTATCGAGAAACGTATCGCAAACGTTATTTATTATTTAACCCTTGCGAAATGAATTCCCAGAAAACTTGGAATTCCTAAGAATTCCTAGGAATTCCTAGGAATTCCTAACAATTCCAAGACATGCAAATTAGGATAAATTTGGAAACTTGGAATTTCTTGGAATTTCTGGGAATTGTAATTATACAGCTGGGAATTATTGGGAATTCCTAGGAATTCCTAACAATTCCAAGACATGCAAATTAGGATACATTTGGAAACTTGGAATTTCTTGGAATTTCTGGGAATTGTAATCATACAACTGGGAATTATTGGGAATTCCTAGGAATTCCCAATTATTCCAAAATTTTATAAAAAGAAATCAGTCTTTGGAATTTCTGAGAATGTTTGAGAATGCTAAAAAAAATTGTTAAGAAAAAGACACATGGGATTTTCTGGGAAATTTTGATAATGGAATTTAATGTAACTGTCAGTAATAAGAGAGAAGTTAACAACTGAAGCCTTAAGGTAATTCCATCGAAATAGAAGTTACACTGGGAAGTTTCTGAAACTTTCCCTAGTCGAACATTGTGATGTAATGTTTCAAAATATAGAATAAAAAGAATAGGTCACCAGCCCCGCGAAAGAGATATAATCGACTAAAAATACCTCCTAATTCCTTACAAAATCAACCAAAAACACGTATTTTTATACGTTTTCAGTGATTATTAATTTTTCTGCACTGAGAATTGGTCTATACTCCTTGTATAGAAAGAAGATGATTACTAGACTTAAATATGCTAAAAAAAGTGATAGGTCACCACGCTCGTTTACGAGAAAACGATCATTTACCTCTCTGGCGAGCATAGCCATAATGAAAAGGCCGCCATGTTTTTAATGTGCGCGCGCTAATTACGCGCGAAATGATGCGCAGAAAGGATGCGCAGTGCAATACTAAGGAATGACCTTAAATAACATGTCTAAGATAAGATTCTGTTTTTCATTTTTCTGTGTTGCCTGTTCTTCCCGTCCCACGGACCACCCACTTAGCAAAAATTTGCGGGCTTATTCCCGCCAAGTATCGTTAACTGAGCAATATGATTGGCCGATGTATGTCACGTGGGCCATATACACGCCATCCCGTGATGATGTGAGCAACCCGTTTGAAGTGAGAATTTTCTCAGAAAGTTTGATTGCTGAATAATTCGTCGTTTTATCCACAATGCAAGGGTTGGAAAAATGTTTTGCTTAAAAGAAATGGAACATATGATGGAAAAAGTTGTTTTACGTCGTTTGATCAAGAAATTGGATCAACAAACTTGTTGGAACATTCTGGAAATGCGAACGAAAATGTCGAGCATCTTTGAAAGAACTGTACTGAAATTTTAGCAAAGTCATGGGAAAGCCTGTCAACAGTGGATGAAGATACCGTAATTCTGACTACTCACATTGAGGTAGTTATTACTTTTCTGTGCCGCTTTCATGTAAAGACTTTTTAGACTTGTGACTTCAGATCTGCCCGTGATTCAATGGAATTTTTACGAAATGGCTTCTTCCCAGCTTGGTTTGACTTTGGTAGATTGCGTAAAGCTGTGTAAAGTTTTATATTCTTCTTGACCTTTACGCACAGCTCAAGAAAAAGGTTAGTTACACGATCTGTATTTTAATTTCAAGTGAATTGTGATGACCTTCTCATGCAAATAAAATATATCGGGTTGTTTTGATACAGAGGAATCGTATTTCACTGTGTTTGTTTTGGCGACGTTCGGCGGGCTTACCTTCGATCAGTTTAATTCGCTGTTAAAGTACCTGAACAGAAGCAATATTTCTCTGGATAAATCCACCTACGTTATTACTTAACCTGATTACAGTTTTCACTTTTTAATACCTAATGTGGCGTACAACAGTGAGTAAATTACGAACCTCGCGATCGTTTATTTTTACGACACTTGAACTCGGTGTAAACACAGCTTTCATTTGAAATGTTATCGCCAATAACGAGAAAGGAAACGGGAATTAATTTGAGGGTTGACAGAAACCAAGTGATTTTCAGGTGCTGAAATGCAGCGGCAAAATCCTGGCGGGAATCTTGCCGAGAACTTATGCAAAGAAGAAATTCCCGGCGGCCAAATATTCCCGGCAAGAAATTGGCCACAGATAATTTTTCCCGGCGAGATTCCCGCTTGTTCTGCGATTCCCGGCGGCCAAATTCTCGGCGAGATTCTCGGCGAGAATCTCGCCGGGATTCTTGGCGGGAGCGGGATTCCCGGCGGCCAATTCCTTGCCGGGATCCCGGCAAGATCCCGGTGGCTTTTTCACAAGGGATGTTTTTCTCAGAAACGTTTCAGTTAAAAATAATCATTATTCAATTGTTTTTATTCCATTCAAAATATGAATTCCTGATGACTTTTTATAACTTTGCATAATAATTTTTGAATACTGAAATTTTTATAATTTATTTCAAAGAAAATTATGGTTGTTTTCAAAAATTTAACCTGAGTGAGAGCAAACAATTATTATTACTGGTTATATTTTGTAATGTTGAAAGCTGTTTCCATAATTTAAAAGGAAGTGTACATTACCTAGCAATAAACAGATTAATAAACCTTATCTGTCTCCTGCGAATTAAATATCGGGACTTTTATTTCTATGCATTTCAGAATAAATTCAGATTGTAAAATCAGTTATTACAGTTTCTAGAAATTCCCAGAAATCCAAGCTTGTAAATTTTTCTTAATTTGCATGTCTTGGAATTCCTTGGAATTCCTAGGAATTCCTAGGAATATTTATGATCATAAACTCTTTTATGTGACTTGGAATTCCTAGGAATTCCTAGGAATTCCAAGTCTAGTTTTATTCATGCTAACCAGAACTATCGAAACTTGAAAATTCACACCTCTAATTCCTAGGAATTCCTAGGAAATCCTAGGAAATCCTAGGAAAAAATTCCTAGGAATACCTAGGATAATCCTAAGAATTCCTAGGAATTCCTAAAGGTTTTTCGCAAGGGCGAACCTGTGGCAGCTCTGTTTTGGTGATCAAAGGACATCATTAAGTCTGGAGATCGGTAACTTGACATGCTACATTCGAAGAAGTGAATGTAAGCGGCATCTCGCGCCTCCAAGAGTGCTGTTCAGCGCTACACGTTCGAAACTTGGTCGCCGAGATTGTGTCGATCCAAAGCAGAGCTAGTCTAAAAGCAGGTCAGTTCTGGGGCACAAAAATTGTATTTTTGGGAGTTAATAGTCGGGCGCAAGGCACCGGGCCTACAGAAATGTGGAAGTTTGGAGCTGCTTTTAGACTTATAAAATCTTTTGACTTGCCGGGGAGCCATATTCCGTTTCAGTTTGCTTGGCAGTTACCCAGAATGCATTGCAATATGTATCTGACGTTTAATAAGAGCTGTTGTGGGCTGTACAGAAGAAGAAATGAAGCCGAGAACGCAGCATATTCGAGGAAGAAATGATTCCTTCAATTACTCTAGCTATTAAACTGTCTCCTTTATATGGATAATAATCATAAACAATGCGAACTGGCGACCTTAGAAAGACTCTTCAAAGAGATAAACTTGCACGCAGAAAAATCCTGAACTTCGAAACTCTGAGTTGAAAATAGCCGAGGAAAAACTTAGGGGTAGTCGCGCGCGTAAAGTCGTCAGGCGCCAATGGGTTAAACGAAAAAGAAACAAACACACTGGGTTGGCTGTATTTTTAAATGAGCATGAAATGGACATCTTCAGTTGCTATGTTTTGTACGTAGAACGAACAACTTTGCCTGTTAGATTAATGAAATGAACATATTTTCGTGTTTGTTAGTGAAGAACATCTTTAAACCTAACCCTAACCAAAAGCTAGCCCTAACCAAAGCTAATTAACCCTAACCAAAGCTAACCCTAACCAGAACTAACCCTAACCAAAGATAACCCTAACCAAAGCTAGCCCTCACCGGAACTAACCCTAACCAAAGCTCACCCTAACCCTAAGTACCCAACCCTAAGCCTTACCTAATCCCAACCCTAAATCATAACCCAAGACGTAACTTTAACGTTTGCACATCACATGTGATCAAAATATGCAAAAATGACGTATATTTCTGTTATTGCTGGTTTGCAACCAATCCCGAGAGATTCAAATGACAAAGACGCGGGTTTCTTTACAAAGCGTAACCGCCGTAAAAATGAATGTTTGTCAACACGCTATTTCTCGAAAACGAAGGAGAAACTAGCGAAAAAAATAACGGGGAAATGTTTGGTAACTAATTTTAGGTCACATTCCAAAAACGCGGCAAATCTTATGGAAAAAAAAAAGGTCCTAAAAATCAATATAGGTTGGTAATGCCCTCAGCCCTTCAATTCAAAGGCATTTTTGGGCAGTTATTTTGTTCAAACCCTCTGTATCCTCCACAGATTAAACATATAAACATTTGATTTTAGCTTCTTGTTTGGGTTTCGCATGAGTGGCAAAGTCAGCGAGGGGAATGGGGCGATGAAAAGACAGCTTTATTTTCATTTTGCCTCGTAACTCTCACCTTCTCCGCTGTGTGCCAAACAAGAGAGACTTCTCGCATGCTAAGCACCCAGGAGCTTATTAGATTTTGGTTGCTCAAGGGAGGATACTTATTCCGGACGGGGCGCTTATTTTATTTTTTTACCTTGACATATCTGAATTGCCCAAACTACAAACCATGAACTTGGTGAAGTCTACTCTAATGGTTGTAAATCAACTCTAAACAAACAAGGGGGGACAGTTATTTGAAGGAGGGCATTACTGTATACTCTACAATGCGATGAGAAACCTTGTACATGTCGTCCAACATATCTCGCACATTATTTTGGAGTAAAATGAATGAAGGACTATTTTTATGTACTTTTCAGAGAAAACTAGTGAAATTGACCAATGGTAGATTTCCAACTGCAAATCATATTTGAAACTTTGTGATCTTTGAGTGATTTGTAATACGCTTAAGAGCAAGAGAAGCACCGGCCGAGCCCAATATTAGCAACCCAGCTATCTTTGGGAGTAGATTATCTAAGACCTAAGCACAAGTCTGTGATGAGCAAGGTCAAATCGTGTTTTCATTGGACATGTTTTTTTTTTTATTGTTTACTGAGCAGTTTCCACGAATTTTAAACCAAATCAAGCTCAATAAATGATGAAAGTTGTATGATAAAACCCATGATATTTATATGACAGAAAAGGTAACCCTTTCGTCTACCTTCCATAGAAAATGGTACCCCTTTCACATACCTACAGTTGAAACACTTACTAAACTTTTCGCTTGAGTAGCCCCTTAAAATATTCGATGAATCAACCGTTAGGTGCGTCTGTTTGAGGTATTTAAAAGGCCTTTTCAAGCCTTTTTAACGAGTGAATGCTTAGCATGAACAAAGTTATAGCGTATAGCGGACAAATTTCACTCGCTCGATCCCTCGCTCGATCCCTCGGTCGATGGCCACAAGTTGTAAACAATAATGTATGCGTAGTACGGTAATTTATGCATTATCAGTAAACAAAATGGCGTCTGGCGCGGATCTCTTCTATTTTTCAACACGGTATTTTCACTCCTACAATTACAATTAGACACCTTTTTGGAGTTCGAAATTGAAAGAAATAACCCTAAATAATACTCGACCGCCCAAAGAGGAGACATTTAGAATATTAAAAGTGAGTCACGTTTTGAAGTTCTTCGATCGATTCAAGCTCTGATGAAGGCTCAAGCTGTCGAAACTTTTAAAAACCAAGCTGCGGACTTCAAGACTTAGGAAAACACTTAAGTATGTTAAATGTTGTATCTTCTTTATACCAAGTGTATGAATAAAATCTAATTTATCTGAATCATTCTATATTTTCTTTTGTACCACTATGGAATTCTATGATATTTTCTTTTGTTTGCGTCTGAACTATAAAAACCCTTCAATGCTTTTTTTCCAGCGTATATATTTAAAGTGAACTGATATTAGTACCTGTGTTTCTCATACTTGCGGGGGGAAAAGAAAAAAAAAAAAAAAAAACCTGCCTCCACCGGGATTCGATCGCGCGACCTTCGATACGCAGATTCCTTTTTTGACTCACGGGGGACACCCACGGGAGCGACAGTACAGAGGCCCTGTACTTTTGCTCTGCTGAACGAATGAACGACTATCGCGGGCTCAAATGAGATTCGCCGAGGACACCTAGTTGCTGTTGTTTTGAGCTGGAAGTGGCTTGATTTACTCACCAAAGGACTGGTTTCAGTGGCTATGTTCATCTTTTCAATTCATGGATCTATTTAGACGCTCGACAGTGTTTTTTGGCTCACCCCCCATATTTCCTTGGCGCTGGCGAATGGACTCGCATCGTTTGTTGAGTTATATTTTATAATTAAATACCTCTTAGCTAGTCAGCGCGATGGACGATGTTATCATATGCATGTATGTTATTTTAGTTGCATGAATGGTTGAAATATTAAATTGTAAAATATTATTATCGGAACGACTGTGTGAGGAAGCGTTGCATGACGCTAAGATTTACCTATCATTTTCATATGTTTTTTTAATAGGAGAGCAAACCCATTTTTAACGAGTGAATGCTTTGCATGAACGAAGTTATAGCGTATAGCGGACAAATTTCACTCGCTCCCTCGATCACTCGATCCCTCGGTCGATGGCCACTAGGTTGTAAACTTTAATGTATGCGTAGTACGGTAATTTATGCATTATCAGTAAACAAAATGGCGTCTGGCGCGGATCTCTTCTATTTTTCAACACGGTATTTTCACTCCTACAATTACAATTAGACACCTTTTTGGAGTTCGAAATTGAAAGAAATAACCCTAAATAATACTCGACCGCCCAAAGAGGAGACATTTAGAATATTAAAAGTGAGTCACGTTTGAAGTTCTTCGATCGATTCAAGCTCTGATCAAGGCTCAAGCTGTCGAAACTTTTAAAAACCAAGCTGCTGACTTCAAGACTTAGGAAAACACTTAAGTATGTTAAATGTTGTATCTTCTTTATACCAAGTGTATGAATAAAATGTAATTTATCTGAATCATTCTATATTTTTCTTTTGTACCACTATGGGAATTATATGGACCTATATGATATTTTCTTTTGTTTGCGTCTGAACTATAAAAACCCTTCAATGCTTTTTTTCCAGCGTATATATTTAAAGCGAACTGATATTAGTACCTGTGTTTCTCATACTTGCGGGGGGGGGGGGAGGGGGGGGGAACGTTTTCTCCGCCGGGATTCGATCTCGCGACCTTCGATACCTAAAAGATGATGCAAGATTCCTTTTTGACTCACGGGGACACACACGGGAGCGACAGGAGCCCTGTGCTTTTGCTCCGCTGATTGAATGGACGACTATCGCGGGCTCAAATGAGATTCACCGAGACACCGAGTTGCTGTTGTCTTGAGCTGGAAGTGGCTTGATTTACTCACCAAATGACTGGTTTCAGTGGCTATGTTCATCTTTTCTATTCATGGATCTATTTAGACGCTCCACAGTGTTTTTTGCTCAATCTCCATATTTCCTTGACGTCGGCGAATGGACTCGAATGGACTCTTAGTCAGCGCGATGGACGATGTTATCATACGCAATGGTTGAAATAATTTTAAAATATTATTATCGGAACGAGGAAGCGTTGCGTGACGGAGGACAAAAAAATCAGGTTTACCTTTTATTTTCATAGTATCTCAATATGTTTTTTTTAATAGGAGAGCAAACCCATTTTTGATAATTTGACTGTAGCTAATTTTAGTCCAAGAATTGCAACTTCATAGATAACTGTAGTATTTTTCTGTCCAAGAGTTTCGTGTATGACAGAACTGAAGACGAATGAATGTTTACATATAAAATTAATTTTTATTGTGCGTGCGAAGCACAGACTACACAAACAAGATCAGAATGTTTTGAAATGATTGAAATATTTTATTTCACGAACAGCAACTTGCTTTAAAATAAAACTCAAACCAGTTCGAACATATTGGCCGAATATTTAAACGACGTCTAAAAAGTATTAGGCCATGGTTTTGTTAAACCCTGTGTAAACCTTGTTTTTAAAAATATTCGGCCCATAAAGTTGGCGATTATCGAATATCAGTGATTAAAGACTTTTCGTTTGAGTTGCCCTCCCGACCAACACTGATTTGGAGTGAATACGAAATACACCGGCTTGCGTGAATGCCGCGCGGAATCTATATATTGTTCTGTTTCGAGAAATAAATCGTTTCCTCGAAATCCCTATTCGAGTCAGACTCAAAACTCGAAACTCAATCGATTCTCAAAAACATCGAGGACGAGACTGTCAACTTACATTTACCCGGTTCTACATTTACCCGGTACTACTGCATATTTCTATGTTAATTAATTTATTTACTTTTCCATTCACGAGTTGGCACATAGTGCCTTTGATTGATAATTTAACTGTAGCTAATTTTAGTCCAAGAATTACAACTTCATAGATAACTGAAGTATTTTTCTTTCCAAGAGTTTCGTGTATGACAGAACTGAAGACGAATGAATGTTTACATATACAATTAATTTTATATTGTGCGTGCGAAGCACAGACTACACAAACAAGATCAGAATGTTTTTAGGCTCGATTACCAGCCGCTGTTCGGGAAAATGCGCCCACGCTCATCCCCGGAGCCTAAATGTTTTGAAATGATTGAAATATTTTATTTCACGAACAGCAACATGCTTTAAAATAAAACTCAAACCAGTTCGAACATATTGGCCGAATATTTAAACGACGTCTAAAAAGTTAGTTAATGAGGTCTATAAATCAACTTATAAGCAGGTCAGTCTAAGTCGCTAAATGTTTTTTTAGTCTGTGTTTTATATATACACCTTCTAAACAGGGTTAGCGTTTACTGTACGGTTATGAGCTTAAATATATACATTTAGGTTGGCCAGTCAGTTTAAAATCGTTTTGGGCCATGGTTTTGTTAAACCCTGTGTACATGTTAGTTGTAGGGCATGCTGGGACGTTTTTGCCATCAGTTTCATGATCATTGATTGAGTTGAATTGCTTGATCAGGATGAAGATATGACTCGAGTCAAACATGGTCCCGTCTAGGTCCCCTCTCAGTATTGAATAAGTAACCAACTGCCTGTTGTTTTACCTGTAATAGTGTTTTTACAATCCAGTTTACATTTTATATTCCGTTAGGCAGTAAGCAACAACTCCGAAAGCTTCCCGTCCACTCACGCACCACTTCAGTTTTGTCTAATATTAGCCCCCCTTGTCTATAAAATCTGCGCTCAAAAGCCCCTCAGCCCCCCCCCCCTCCCCCCCCCAAAAAAAAATAAAAAAAAATAAATAAACCCTCCTCCTACCGCCCTTTCCTCAGTCTCCTTTCTTATCACTTTCTTACCTTTGTTGTTCATAATCAGATGTCAAAAAGTGTCGAGAGTAGAACTTTCAATCATACTTGATCAGTGGAAGTAAAATACTTACAGTGCGACTACTGTAACCAGGGCCACCTAGGCAATGAAAACTAATCACATATTGTAGAGAAGAATAGAGAAATTCAACTTAATTCCATGTTGAAATGTTGTATTGAACTGAAAACTTATTGGCTCAAACAACTGAAGTTGAAATTCTTTGTTTCCATGATTTTGATTCGCCCATTTTCTCTACTTAACAACCGTATCGCTTAAGTGGAGGTTGGGTGCCTGGGACATCCAAGAGCTTCCACTTTTGGCAGCCACAATGCTATGCAAAATGGTTGAGACACTCCTCGTAAAAAACGATCTTCTTTGCCTTACTAGTTTTTTTCCCCCTTGAGGTGTTAAGTTATTTCTTTTGACCCCCCTCCCCCCATTACAATGTTGTAACCGAAAAATTGGAACGTAAATTTGACGTGAAAACAACATTGATAGGGGGGAAGGGGATGTCAAACATAGAAAATCAATAATGTTTTAAAAGGCGAGAAATCATGAGAGTGTCTCAAGTATTTCTGCATAGCATTGTCCGAAAACACCTTTCCTTTCCTTTCAACACAGTAGACAACGAGCAGGCCAATTTCAAAATACTCACTTGGATAAACAAAATCGATTGTTTAGAGTTCATTTAAGCTCGAAAACTAGCTTTCCTATGGAACATTTCAAGAGTGAAAAGATGTCTTATGATGGCCGTTTATAGCTCGCGCGCTGTGACGTCACATGAATGGAATTAAATCTGGCGTCGATACGAGACCCGAAAATGTCCGCTTTTCTTCACTGAAAAATAAATTTTAACCCGATAAATTGATCTGATAGTACTATGTTCGATGTTTGGAATTGAATAAGATAGTTAGCGGGTTGCAATCAGAAAATAGAAAGAAATAGCGACGGTCTACATCTACACGGTCTACAGAGAATAATAGTAAGAAATTAAGATATTATTGTTATTTAAATGGTGTAGACCGTAGACCGTGTAGATCGTCTCGAGTTTAATTTCCAGCTCAATGTCACGCCAGGATCTGGAGATAAAAGAAAGTAGGCCAGTGAAAGCAGTCCGATAAAATCTAAAGATATGGCGTGCAAACCACACTTCATTAGGATTGAAAGACCAAAGAAAATGTTACTTTGGGTTCTTTTGAGAACGAACAAGACACTGATCAGTTCAAAAAACAAAAACAAATTAAACAAGATCATATTGGTGACAATAGATTGCGAAATTTAAAATATATCCCGCGGTGATTTACAGAACAAAAGATAACTTCTACAGGACAGGCTTGATGCCGATAAAATGTTAAATCATTGTAATCGGACTTAGCCGTATGTCTATTCGCAGAGTTTAAGCAAATGCGGGGATGCGCATAGAGCCGGTTTTCGCTTCGCCAAAGTGAGCAATGAATGCGAAGGAAACAGTCGCATTGCTTAAAAAAACTGCCTTCATATATCCTCTCTGAAGAGTAAAGATGAATACCAAATGTCGCTCAGTACGGAAGAAATTGGCATTAACCTAGATCAGACAATGCTATGCAAAATGGTTGAGACACTCCTCGTAAAAAACGATCTTCTTTGCCTTACTAGTTTTTTTCCCCCTTGAGGTGTTAAGTTATTTCTTTTGACCCCCCTCCCCCCATTACAATGTTGTAACCGAAAAATTGGAACGTAAATTTGACGTGAAAACAACATTGATAGGGGGGAAGGGGATGTCAAACATAGAAAATCAATAATGTTTTAAAAGGCGAGAAATCATGAGAGTGTCTCAAGTATTTCTGCATAGCATTGTCCGAAAACACCTTTCCTTTCCTTTCAACACAGTAGACAACGAGCAGGCCAATTTCAAAATACTCACTTGGATAAACAAAATCGATTGTTTAGAGTTCATTTAAGCTCGAAAACTAGCTTTCCTATGGAACATTTCAAGAGTGAAAAGATGTCTTATGATGGCCGTTTATAGCTCGCGCGCTGTGACGTCACATGAATGGAATTAAATCTGGCGTCGATACGAGACCCGAAAATGTCCGCTTTTCTTCACTGAAAAATAAATTTTAACCCGATAAATTGATCTGATAGTACTATGTTCGATGTTTGGAATTGAATAAGATAGTTAGCGGGTTGCAATCAGAAAATAGAAAGAAATAGCGACGGTCTACATCTACACGGTCTACAGAGAATAATAGTAAGAAATTAAGATATTATTGTTATTTAAATGGTGTAGACCGTAGACCGTGTAGATCGTCTCGAGTTTAATTTCCAGCTCAATGTCACGCCAGGATCTGGAGATAAAAGAAAGTAGGCCAGTGAAAGCAGTCCGATAAAATCTAAAGATATGGCGTGCAAACCACACTTCATTAGGATTGAAAGACCAAAGAAAATGTTACTTTGGGTTCTTTTGAGAACGAACAAGACACTGATCAGTTCAAAAAACAAAAACAAATTAAACAAGATCATATTGGTGACAATAGATTGCGAAATTTAAAATATATCCCGCGGTGATTTACAGAACAAAAGATAACTTCTACAGGACAGGCTTGATGCCGATAAAATGTTAAATCATTGTAATCGGACTTAGCCGTATGTCTATTCGCAGAGTTTAAGCAAATGCGGGGATGCGCATAGAGCCGGTTTTCGCTTCGCCAAAGTGAGCAATGAATGCGAAGGAAACAGTCGCATTGCTTAAAAAAACTGCCTTCATATATCCTCTCTGAAGAGTAAAGATGAATACCAAATGTCGCTCAGTACGGAAGAAATTGGCATTAACCTAGATCAGACAATGCTATGCAAAATGGTTGAGACACTCCTCGTAAAAAACGATCTTCTTTGCCTTACTAGTTTTTTTCCCCCTTGAGGTGTTAAGTTATTTCTTTTGACCCCCCTCCCCCCATTACAATGTTGTAACCGAAAAATTGGAACGTAAATTTGACGTGAAAACAACATTGATAGGGGGGAAGGGGATGTCAAACATAGAAAATCAATAATGTTTTAAAAGGCGAGAAATCATGAGAGTGTCTCAAGTATTTCTGCATAGCATTGTCCGAAAACACCTTTCCTTTCCTTTCAACACAGTAGACAACGAGCAGGCCAATTTCAAAATACTCACTTGGATAAACAAAATCGATTGTTTAGAGTTCATTTAAGCTCGAAAACTAGCTTTCCTATGGAACATTTCAAGAGTGAAAAGATGTCTTATGATGGCCGTTTATAGCTCGCGCGCTGTGACGTCACATGAATGGAATTAAATCTGGCGTCGATACGAGACCCGAAAATGTCCGCTTTTCTTCACTGAAAAATAAATTTTAACCCGATAAATTGATCTGATAGTACTATGTTCGATGTTTGGAATTGAATAAGATAGTTAGCGGGTTGCAATCAGAAAATAGAAAGAAATAGCGACGGTCTACATCTACACGGTCTACAGAGAATAATAGTAAGAAATTAAGATATTATTGTTATTTAAATGGTGTAGACCGTAGACCGTGTAGATCGTCTCGAGTTTAATTTCCAGCTCAATGTCACGCCAGGATCTGGAGATAAAAGAAAGTAGGCCAGTGAAAGCAGTCCGATAAAATCTAAAGATATGGCGTGCAAACCACACTTCATTAGGATTGAAAGACCAAAGAAAATGTTACTTTGGGTTCTTTTGAGAACGAACAAGACACTGATCAGTTCAAAAAACAAAAACAAATTAAACAAGATCATATTGGTGACAATAGATTGCGAAATTTAAAATATATCCCGCGGTGATTTACAGAACAAAAGATAACTTCTACAGGACAGGCTTGATGCCGATAAAATGTTAAATCATTGTAATCGGACTTAGCCGTATGTCTATTCGCAGAGTTTAAGCAAATGCGGGGATGCGCATAGAGCCGGTTTTCGCTTCGCCAAAGTGAGCAATGAATGCGAAGGAAACAGTCGCATTGCTTAAAAAAACTGCCTTCATATATCCTCTCTGAAGAGTAAAGATGAATACCAAATGTCGCTCAGTACGGAAGAAAATTGGCATTAACCTAGATCAGACAATGCTATGCAAAATGGTTGAGACACTCCTCGTAAAAAACGATCTTCTTTGCCTTACTAGTTTTTTTCCCCCTTGAGGTGTTAAGTTATTTCTTTTGACCCCCCTCCCCCCATTACAATGTTGTAACCGAAAAATTGGAACGTAAATTTGACGTGAAAACAACATTGATAGGGGGGAAGGGGATGTCAAACATAGAAAATCAATAATGTTTTAAAAGGCGAGAAATCATGAGAGTGTCTCAAGTATTTCTGCATAGCATTGTCCGAAAACACCTTTCCTTTCCTTTCAACACAGTAGACAACGAGCAGGCCAATTTCAAAATACTCACTTGGATAAACAAAATCGATTGTTTAGAGTTCATTTAAGCTCGAAAACTAGCTTTCCTATGGAACATTTCAAGAGTGAAAAGATGTCTTATGATGGCCGTTTATAGCTCGCGCGCTGTGACGTCACATGAATGGAATTAAATCTGGCGTCGATACGAGACCCGAAAATGTCCGCTTTTCTTCACTGAAAAATAAATTTTAACCCGATAAATTGATCTGATAGTACTATGTTCGATGTTTGGAATTGAATAAGATAGTTAGCGGGTTGCAATCAGAAAATAGAAAGAAATAGCGACGGTCTACATCTACACGGTCTACAGAGAATAATAGTAAGAAATTAAGATATTATTGTTATTTAAATGGTGTAGACCGTAGACCGTGTAGATCGTCTCGAGTTTAATTTCCAGCTCAATGTCACGCCAGGATCTGGAGATAAAAGAAAGTAGGCCAGTGAAAGCAGTCCGATAAAATCTAAAGATATGGCGTGCAAACCACACTTCATTAGGATTGAAAGACCAAAGAAAATGTTACTTTGGGTTCTTTTGAGAACGAACAAGACACTGATCAGTTCAAAAAACAAAACAAATTAAACAAGATCATATTGGTGACAATAGATTGCGAAATTTAAAATATATCCCGCGGTGATTTACAGAACAAAAGATAACTTCTACAGGACAGGCTTGATGCCGATAAAATGTTAAATCATTGTAATCGGACTTAGCCGTATGTCTATTCGCAGAGTTTAAGCAAATGCGGGGATGCGCATAGAGCCGGTTTTCGCTTCGCCAAAGTGAGCAATGAATGCGAAGGAAACAGTCGCATTGCTTAAAAAAACTGCCTTCATATATCCTCTCTGAAGAGTAAAGATGAATACCAAATGTCGCTCAGTACGGAAGAAATTGGCATTAACCTAGATCAGACAATGCTATGCAAAATGGTTGAGACACTCCTCGTAAAAAACGATCTTCTTTGCCTTACTAGTTTTTTTCCCCCTTGAGGTGTTTAAGTTATTTCTTTTGACCCCCCTCCCCCCATTACAATGTTGTAACCGAAAAATTGGAACGTAAATTTGACGTGAAAACAACATTGATAGGGGGGAAGGGGATGTCAAACATAGAAAATCAATAATGTTTTAAAAGGCGAGAAATCATGAGAGTGTCTCAAGTATTTCTGCATAGCATTGTCCGAAAACACCTTTCCTTTCCTTTCAACACAGTAGACAACGAGCAGGCCAATTTCAAAATACTCACTTGGATAAACAAAATCGATTGTTTAGAGTTCATTTAAGCTCGAAAAACTAGCTTTCCTATGGAACATTTCAAGAGTGAAAAGATGTCTTATGATGGCCGTTTATAGCTCGCGCGCTGTGACGTCACATGAATGGAATTAAATCTGGCGTCGATACGAGACCCGAAAATGTCCGCTTTTCTTCACTGAAAAATAAATTTTAACCCGATAAATTGATCTGATAGTACTATGTTCGATGTTTGGAATTGAATAAGATAGTTAGCGGGTTGCAATCAGAAAATAGAAAGAAATAGCGACGGTCTACATCTACACGGTCTACAGAGAATAATAGTAAGAAATTAAGATATTATTGTTATTTAAATGGTGTAGACCGTAGACCGTGTAGATCGTCTCGAGTTTAATTTCCAGCTCAATGTCACGCCAGGATCTGGAGATAAAAGAAAGTAGGCCAGTGAAAGCAGTCCGATAAAATCTAAAGATATGGCGTGCAAACCACACTTCATTAGGATTGAAAGACCAAAGAAAATGTTACTTTGGGTTCTTTTGAGAACGAACAAGACACTGATCAGTTCAAAAAACAAAAACAAATTAAACAAGATCATATTGGTGACAATAGATTGCGAAATTTAAAATATATCCCGCGGTGATTTACAGAACAAAAGATAACTTCTACAGGACAGGCTTGATGCCGATAAAATGTTAAATCATTGTAATCGGACTTAGCCGTATGTCTATTCGCAGAGTTTAAGCAAATGCGGGGATGCGCATAGAGCCGGTTTTCGCTTCGCCAAAGTGAGCAATGAATGCGAAGGAAACAGTCGCATTGCTTAAAAAAACTGCCTTCATATATCCTCTCTGAAGAGTAAAGATGAATACCAAATGTCGCCTCAGTACGGAAGAAATTGGCATTAACCTAGATCAGACAATGCTATGCAAAATGGTTGAGACACTCCTCGTAAAAAACGATCTTCTTTGCCTTACTAGTTTTTTTCCCCCTTGAGGTGTTAAGTTATTTCTTTTGACCCCCCTCCCCCCATTACAATGTTGTAACCGAAAAATTGGAACGTAAATTTGACGTGAAAACAACATTGATAGGGGGGAAGGGGATGTCAAACATAGAAAATCAATAATGTTTTAAAAGGCGAGAAATCATGAGAGTGTCTCAAGTATTTCTGCATAGCATTGCAGCTCCTAGATGGAGAACCGCCCCCATGGCTGGCAAATCCTGGCAACCCAGCCATGAGCCCCCACGCCAGAGAAACAGGCACCCGTCACACTGCCGAAGCAGTGGAAAAAAAAGGGGGGGAGGGGAGGGGAAAAACGCTGAGGCCTAGAACACGCTAGAAGACCTCGAAGAACGCCCGCCACAACACAAACGCTAAAACACGCTCAACTCTGAGAGCACATGGAATCCTAGCACATGCGCACATGCCAAATACCGCTGACCTCCAGGTGATCACTGGCGCTCTTGTTGTTAACTCCGTTAAAATTACATTTTAACTGCATTTAACAACCGTATCGCTTAAGTGGAGGTTGGGTGCCTGGGACATCCAGGAGCTTCCACTTTTGGCAGCCAGCTCCTAGATGGAGAACCGCCCCCATGGCTGGCAAATCCTGGCAACCCAGCCATGAGCCCCCACGCCAAGCCGAAGGATCTCCGAGCTACATGCAATAAAGCTCGGAGAGAGGGGCTCATGGCTGGGGAAGCCAGAGCCCCGATACCGCCAAAATCCGAAGGCACCCAGCCCAACGCCCAGTAAAATTATGATAAGAAGATAACTATACCCGCTAGGAAAGTCTCCCTGCAACCGTGAGAATGGTGTCCACAGGAGTACGCACGTACAATTGATAAGCGTCACTTGACCAGCGCCCCATAGTCTTAATTAAGTGATCCGGGACACCCTTCTGTGCGTCTGTCGTTGCTGCTCCAATTCGAAAGCTGTGGCCGGAAAACTTTCCAGGAATACCGGCAGACTGCAGTGTGGTCTGCAAGAAGGAAGACAGCAGAGTCCGAGATAACAGGCAACCATCCTTGTACATAAAAAGAGGCCCGGCCCTGGCCCTCGAAGTCGAAGATAAGCCATAACAGCAACAATTGGACAGATGGAGGCAGAACCACGGCCCAGGTAAATGAACACACCTTGACGGAAAGGGTCAGTCTTAGAACACTTGATAAAAACCCGAAGGCTGTGGGGATTCACTGCTGAGTCAACTTGTAAGTCCTCAGTCATCAGGTGGAGAGCAGGGTTGAAAGTGGAATTCACGGTAAATTCCCCAGCTCTAAGGAACCCAAAGAAGCCCATACAGCAAGCCGCCCAAAGCATGACATGGTTGGGATTAGCAAAATCCAGCGATCTCTGTAAGACAGTCATAAGTTCTGCAGTCACAGGTTGGCGCTGAGGACGATTAGCACCCTGGTGTCGTTTGATCCCTCGGAGGAGACGCTGAAGTTGAAGACAATTCACAAGGGGGTCGGGGAATCCATAGTCAATGTGCAACGAGCGAACTGCAGACAAATAGACTTTGATAGAAGAATGGTGGATGCGGTCGGCCAAATGAGAACAAAAACGCATCAAAAGTTGCTCATTGGCTGGTAGTGGAGAGCCACTTGGACTAGTGTAACCATCCTGGGTACAGAACTCAAGGAACTGGCGCTGTGCACTACCATACGTGTGACGGGTGGAGGCAGCCAAACCATTGGTCAAATAGAAGCGGCATTTTTCAGTCAGACTACAGGAAGCTGGGCCAGCAACAATGGTGGCACTGGGGTTGCCAAAGGAGCTGCATGAGGAGCTAGTCGATGAAACCGCTGAAAATCAAAGCGAGAGAGGGCGTCAGCAATAGAATTGGACTTTCCAGCCCTATGAGAGGCAGAAAAGGCAAAGGAATAACGAGCTGCTGTGAATGACAGATGACGAAGAAGCACCATCAAGTTTGGGTCTCTCGAAGTGCCAGAACGTAAAACATCTACCACGGCAGTGTTATCAGACCAAAACTCCACACGCTTTGTAGTCCATTGATGACCCCACAAAGACGCTGCGATAATCACCGGGAACAACTCTTTATAAGCAATAGACAAAGGCTCCTGAGAATGAGACCACCTGCCCACGAACCATTCATTGTCGATGATGGCACCATATCCCACAGCACCCGCCGCATCCGATGAAACATGAAACTCAGGCAAAGGAGACCATTGCGGAGAGAGGAGAAAACTAAGACCATCCCAGGTACGGAAAAATTCCTGCCACCACGTAAGGTCCAAATGAAAGTCTCTGTTGAGCCTAATTGGGTGGTTCTCTCGTCGAAATGCTGACAGCAGATTGATCATGCGGCGTAAGAAGGTGCGACCCTGAGGAATCACCTTGCAGGCATGCTGTAGATTACCAATGAGTGATTCAAGTTCCTTACGTGTGCAATGTCTCTTAACTGACCAAGATTCCAATAAGGTGACAATGCGATCAAACTTGTCAGGCGGAAGACGTGCCTGAAGTGTTAGCGAGTCCAGCTCTATACCGAGGACAGTTAAGCAGGTGGAGGGCCCCTCTAGTTTATCTGGATGCAGGGGAATTCCCCACTCTGAGAACAACTGAACGCAAGTGTTGATGTTGTGCTGGCAGACAGATGAGTTTGGAGGACCCAAGGTATGAAAGTCATCCAAGTAGTGTAACAGAAAACTTATCCCATGATTATGCTTAAGGATCCATTCGACCAAGTCTGCGATTGATGAGAAGATAAAAGGCGCCGAACGTAATCCAAAAGGGAGGGCCAAGTCAATGTAATACTTGCCACGCCACTTCATGCCCAGTAAATATCGCTCATCTGGATGCACCGGGACGTTACGGTAAGCACTCTCGACATCAAACTTGGCCAGGAGAGTGCCTCGGCCTAAAGACATAATCCCATTGATGACATCATCCACTTTCATGTACTGCACTGAGAACGTGTCTTTGGGAATTCCATCGTTGACACTATGGCCAGCGGGGCTGGAAAGGTCCAAAATGAGACGCCATTTTCCAGTTGGTATTTCTTAGGGATAACCCCAAAACGACTAACGTGAAGGTTAGGAATCGGGGATATAGAGAATGGTCCTGCAAGCCTGCCTTTCTCAAGTTCAGTGCGGAGATACTCATCGATGACTGAAGGTTGAAGTGAGGCCGAGGGCATATTTTGAGAGACCGACTTCAAAGAAACAGCTGTGGGATTGAAGCCCAAATAGAAGCCATCACTGATGCCTGAAATAACATAATTCACCTGGGACTGGTCAGGATGATTGCGCAGTTCGTGCCTAAGCTTTTCAGCATGAATCGGAGACACTCTAGACGGGGGGATCAAGTCCTGGAACATTCCACCATTTGAAGATGACGTGTGAGGAAGGGAGGCCTGACCCAATGAACCAACTTGAATCAACGAAGAATTGTAACGACGCAGTTTATTCTGCGCCAACGAACAATGACCATTAAATGGAAACAAAACATCTGGAACAAAACAGGAACGTGGAGTATTTACACTATTTACAAAGTTCTCCCTGGCGGTTGTTTCGGAGAAGCCAGTCGCAAGCTCAACGCTGCCGCGGACGCTTGCTCCGTGACGGAGTGAGTGACCGCGATCGCTGGTGATTGGACTGTGAAGCAAGAAAGGGACAATTGACACGTGGATGCTCCCCATCACACTTTTCGCAGCAGTGGCGATAGCGGCACTGACCAAAGGTCCATCTGCATGCACCATCGTTCCAGGACCGACAATAGTTTGACGAACTGGACACAGATTGCCTGGGCAGAGACTGGAGGGTCATGGACTGGAAGGTCGCTGACTGACTGGTTGGGGGGAGAGACACGCGAGTGTGGAAGTTGTACAAATCTGAGTTCATGTGCGACCAGTCGGCCAGACCTGTTGCTGCAGCATCCTTACGAAAAGCTGAGTCATAATGCAGCCAAGCTTTGCCCGGGAACTGTCGTGAAGTCTGGAGGATGAGAAGCTTGTACTGGGTCATGTCCTGCCATCGGGAGGGGTGGGCGCTGCAGAGGATCCAGGAGTAGACAGTGAAGGCCTGGACCCAAGTGATAATATCAGTGATCTCTGTCACCCGCTTTTTGGTCGAAGAAACCACAAGCTTCCCATCAAGAAAGGTCTGCGGTTCCACCTCTTGAGCCTTTAGGTTCTCAGCCAGTAGATCTGCCAATTCCACGAACTGACCAGTTCTGATCTTCGTGACCAACTTTTCCGGAATGGGTGAGTAGCCTGGACCAACAACAAAAGCCTTGCCTAAAGGAGGAGAGGCCCAAGGTACCACACTCGGAGCATTAAGGGAACAAGAAGACAAAGGTGTTGCGTGAGGGGTGATAAACGAAGAGGCGGGCGAAGAAAAACTTGAGGCACTACGAGGACCAAACAACGATGGTGCTGCCTGACTAGACGGGATAGGATTTCCTAACGTTCAGTAGGATGAAATAAACGGCGGTACAACTAAATTACCTGCGGCCAAAGACATGGGTGGCGGAACAGAACCTGCCGTTGAAGGTGGAGCTGGTGGAGCTGGAGGAGTTTGACTTGCGCTTGAGACGTCGGCGGGAAGTTGTGACCCGCCCCCAGTAGTTGGAGCCGGAATTGCCGAAGCATTTCCCTGAAGAGCCGTCAAAATGTGCGGCAAGGTCTGGCCCAAAGCCAGAGAAAACGCTTGGGCCAACGCTTCCTGAGAGACAGTGATTGATGAAGCAGCTCCAAGTTGAGAAACCGGCGGCGTTTCGGTACTAGGAGTAAGCGGAGCCGAGGATGATTCGTTCAACTGCGACGCCATGCTGTTGTGAGTTGTTCGAACCATGGGAGAGAAGAAGGAAAAAAAACAGGCCACGAAAAGATTGAAAAACACACCACAAGACGCTTCGAGAGATTATTGGTCCACGGATGAAAAACGCTGAGGCCTAGAACACGCTAGAAGACCTCGAAGAACGCCCGCCACAACACAAACGCTAAAACACGCTCAACTCTGAGAGCACATGGAATCCTAGCACATGCGCACATGCCAAATACCGCTGACCTCCAGGTGATCACTGGCGCTCTTGTTGTTAACTCCGTTAAAATTACATTTTAACTGCATTTAAAAAATGAAAATGAAAGCAAATTAAAGGGACACTGTCCCGGCGTATTTGCTCAAAACTGTTATAAATGCACGAAATGGTCCCTACATTCATGGAAATAAGAACTTTAATAAACTCTAACTAAATGATTAAAAAGCAATTTATTGAAGAAATTTCATACTGCAACAACATTTTAATTTTGCAAAATTTCAAAGATTTCCGAGCCAAACTTGAAACTTTGAAAAACTGACAGCCTGTCATTGTTTTGTCATTTTTTTTTTCACTATTGTAATCCATTTCCATCCTCACTGTCGTTAGTCATCCTCACTTCCTAGTGGATTCCTGTCATTTGTTGTGTACTATTCTACAGAATCAAACCATTACTGTTCATGAGCTTCCTATGGTTTTGATATGTTTCTGAGCATCCTTAAAATGCTTAAAATGAGAACACTTAGCTATTTCTATATTATGATCTATGCTGGCCAGTGTCAGTTGTTGATATCAGTAATTCAAAGGCATTTTTAGGCAGTTATTTTGTCCAAACCCTCTGTATCGGCTCCACAGATTATGGGATTACTGTAAAAATTTGATTTAGCACACGGTACATGTAGCTTCCATGTGAGCAGGTGTCTTCTTTGGGTTTTCCACGAGTGGTAAAGCCAGCAGGGGGAATGGAGCGAGAAAAAGATAGCTCTCTTTTCTTTTTGCTGGCTCATAACTCGCGCCTTCGCCGCTCACGAAACCCAAACAAGAGAGACTGCTCACAGGCTAAGCACCAGGGAGCTTATTAGATTTTGGTAGCTCAAAGGAGGGCGCTTATTCAAGACGGGGCGCTTATTTTATTTTTTACCTTGACATCTCTGAAGTGCCCAAACTACAAACCATTCATGAACTTGGTGAAATCTGCTAGAACTCAACTCAAAACTAAGCTAAACTTGTGGTACTCTGTGTACTAATTAATATTGGAAGAAGAGAAGAGATGATAATTTATTGTCAAGTGCACTTATCGGATTAGAGGGCATTTATTAGAAGAGGGATGCTTATTGGAATAGGGGCGGTTACTAGAAAAACACCTTAAATAGGCGGAGGGGTTTAATTGAGGGGGACACTTATTGGAAGGAGGGCATTACGGTACTCTACAATACGATGAGAAACCTTTGCTTGCATGTCGTCCAACGTATCACACACATTATTTTGAAGTAAAATGAACGAAGGACTGTTTTTATGTACTTTTCAGAGAAACAGCAAAACTAGTGAAATTGACCAATGCTAGATTTCCAACTGCAAATCATATTTGAAACTTTGAGTGATTTGAAACATGCTTATAGAGCAAGATCAGAGAAGCACCAGCCGAGGCTGACAATCAGTTCAAAATAGAGGAATCAATGTGAATTGAGCGAACTTGTTGCATAACCAATGTGGTCTTGTGCTAGTCACTCTTAGAGTACAATTCTGTGATCAGCAAGGTCAAATTGTGTTTTTATTGGACATGGTTTTTTTTAGAGAAATGATGATAGTTGTATGATAAAACACTTATTTATTGGCAGTGTTGTAAAATCCCATTCCTGCCCAAGCCAATAATTACACAAATTTATCATTTTTTTTTCGTCAATATCATTCACCTGTAGTCTCATAACAGCCTTTGATTTGTTTAATTGAATTGTTTTCAAAAAATAATAGTGAACAGTAAACAGTGATCAGTGAATTGATTAATATGAAATAATTAAATTTCTCAGTTGCCAGATATATGAAACTTTGAAAAACTAGTTTACATTTTACATTCTTTATTTGAATTTTGGATTGTACACAATTTTATAGCAGCCCACTCACTGTTTTCCCTTACAATTATGCTGCTGTATAAAATTATATACTAAATAACAAAAAAAATATAGGAAGAAGGACATTTTTTAAGAAGTTCAAAACAGTTTAGGTGTTTATTTTTATCCCAATGTTTAATAGTGCAGCACAATTTGACATAAATAAAATAAATAAATAAATTGACTATGTTTATGAGGGTATCACTTAACAGTCTTTATCTCATTGCAGAGGAGGGTAGTTCAACCAATACATCAAAGAGAGACTTGCCATTTTCCAGTTCTCAGGATGCTAAAGGAAGGAAGCATGGGACATCAGACCTTGCAGGTAATATTTTCATGAAAAGACAGCTTTATTTTCATTTTGCCTCGTAACTCTCACCTTCTCCGCTGTGTGCCAAACAAGAGAGACTTCTCGCATGCTAAGCACCCAGGAGCTTATTAGATTTTGGTTGCTCAAGGGAGGATACTTATTCCGGACGGGGCGCTTATTTTATTTTTTTACCTTGACATATCTGAATTGCCCAAACTACAAATCATGAACTTGGTGAAGTCTACTCTAATGGTTGTAAATCAACTCTAAACAAACAAGGGGGGACAGTTATTTGAAGGAGGGCATTACTGTATACTCTACAATGCGATGAGAAACCTTGTACATGTCGTCCAACATATCTCGCACATTATTTTGGAGTAAAATGAATGAAGGACTATTTTTATGTACTTTTCAGAGAAAACTAGTGAAATTGACCAATGGTAGATTTCCAACTGCAAATCATATTTGAAACTTTGTGATCTTTGAGTGATTTGTAATACGCTTAAGAGCAAGAGAAGCACCGGCCGAGCCCAATATTAGCAACCCAGCTATCTTTGGGAGTAGATTATCTAAGACCTAAGCACAAGTCTGTGATGAGCAAGGTCAAATCGTGTTTTCATTGGACATGTTTTTTTTTTATTGTTTACTGAGCAGTTTCCACGAATTTTAAACCAAATCAAGCTCAATAAATGATGAAAGTTGTATGATAAAACCCATGATATTTATATGACAGAAAAGGTAACCCTTTCGTCTACCTTCCATAGAAAATGGTACCCCTTTCACATACCTACAGTTGAAACACTTACTAAACTTTTCGCTTGAGTAGCCCCTTAAAATATTCGATGAATCAACCGTTAGGTGCGTCTGTTTGAGGTATTTAAAAGGCCTTTTCAAGCCTTTTTAACGAGTGAATGCTTAGCATGAACGAAGTTATAGCGTATAGCGGACAAATTTCACTCGCTCGATCCCTCGCTCGATCCCTCGGTCGATGGCCACAAGTTGTAAACAATAATGTATGCGTAGTACTGTAATTTATGCATTATCAGTAAACAAAATGGCGTCTGGCGCGGATCTCTTCTATTTTTCAACACGGTATTTTCACTCCTACAATTACAATTAGACACCTTTTTGGAGTTCGAAATTGAAAGAAATAACCCTAAATAATACTCGACCGCCCAAAGAGGAGACATTTAGAATATTAAAAGTGAGTCAGGTTTGAAGTTCTTCGATCGATTCAAGCTCTGATGAAGACTCAAGCTGTCGAAACTTTTAAAAACCAAGCTGCGGACTTCAAGACTTAGGAAAACACTTAAGTATGTTAAATGTTGTATCTTCTTTATACCAAGTGTATGAATAAAATCTAATTTATCTGAATCATTCTATATTTTCTTTTGTACCACTATGGAATTCTATGATATTTTCTTTTGTTTGCGTCTGAACTATAAAAACCCTTCAATGCTTTTTTTCCAGCGTATATATTTAAAGCGAACTGATATTAGTACCTGTGTTTCTCATACTTGCGGGGGGAAAGAAAAAAAAAAAAAAAAACCTGCCTCCACCGGGATTCGATCGCGCGACCTTCGATACGCAGATTCCTTTTTTGACTCACGGGGGACACCCACGGGAGCGACAGTACAGAGGCCCTGTACTTTTGCTCTGCTGAACGAATGAACGACTATCGCGGGCTCAAATGAGATTCGCCGAGGACACCTAGTTGCTGTTGTTTTGAGCTGGAAGTGGCTTGATTTACTCACCAAAGGACTGGTTTCAGTGGCTATGTTCATCTTTTCAATTCATGGATCTATTTAGACGCTCGACAGTGTTTTTTGGCTCACCCCCCATATTTCCTTGGCGCTGGCGAATGGACTCGCATCGTTTGTTGAGTTATATTTTATAATTAAATACCTCTTAGCTAGTCAGCGCGATGGACGATGTTATCATATGCATGTATGTTATTTTAGTTGCATGAATGGTTGAAATATTAAATTGTAAAATATTATTATCGGAACGACTGTGTGAGGAAGCGTTGCATGACGCTAAGATTTACCTGTCATTTTCATATGTTTTTTTAATAGGAGAGCAAACCCATTTTTGATAATTTAACTGTAGCTAATTTTAGTCCAAGAATTACAACTTCATAGATAACTGAAGTATTTTTCTTTCCAAGAGTTTCGTGTATGACAGAACTGAAGACGAATGAATGTTTACATATACAATTAATTTTATATTGTGCGTGCGAAGCACAGACTACACAAACAAGATCAGAATGTTTTTAGGCTCGATTACCAGCCGCTGTTCGGGAAAATGCGCCCACGCTCATCCCCCGAGCCTAAATGTTTTGAAATGATTGAAATATTTTATTTCACGAACAGCAACATGCTTTAAAATAAAACTCAAACCAGTTCGAACATATTGGCCGAATATTTAAACGACGTCTAAAAAGTTAGTTAATGAGGTCTATAAATCAACTTATAAGCAGGTCAGTCTAAGTCGCTAAATGTTTTTTTAGTCTGTGTTTTATATATACACCTTCTAAACAGGGTTAGCGTTTACTGTACGGTTATGAGCTTAAATATATACATTTAGGTTGGCCAGTCAGTTTAAAATCGTTTTGGGCCATGGTTTTGTTAAACCCTGTGTAAACCTTGTTTTTAAAAATATTCGGCCATAAAGTTGGCGATTATCGCCCGGGGATTATCGAATATCAGTGATTAAAGACTTTTCGTTTGAGTTTCCCTCCCGACCAACACTGATTTGGACGTGAATACGAAATACACCGGCTTGCGTGAATGCCGCGCGGAATCTTATTGTTCTGTTTCGAGGAATAAATCGTTTCATCAAAATCCCTATTCGAGTCAGACTCAAACTCGAAACTCGATTCTCAAAAACATCGAGGACGAGACTGTCAACTTACATTTACCCGGTACTACATTTACCCGGTACTACTGCATATTTCTATGTTAATTAATTTCTTTACTTTTCCATTCACGAGTTGGCACATAGTGCCTTTGATTTAATGACAGTTTTCCCTACCCTTTTCTATACTTCAACTCGTGAAATCCCTACCTTTTTATTTACCTCCAGCCTGAAAAAGCTACCCCTTTCGGATGGAGCCTCCCCATAGAGTCCATTATAAGTGCCGGTTTGGGCTGTTGTAAGTGACAACAAAATTATAAGAATGAATTAGGAAGTCATGTTTTTTTTCTCATTGCAGAGGGCTATAGTTCAACCATTACCTCAAAGAGAGACTTGCCATTTTCCAGTTCTCAGGATTCTTTGCAAAGGAAGCTCATGACTTTAGACCTTGCAGGTAATATTTTCATGTGATGAAAATATTAGGTGTATATAATATCCGTATGTTTAATAGCGCAGCACATGCCAATATGACGTGTTTTTCTCATTGCAGAGGGGGATAGTTTAACCATTACTTCAAGGAGAGACTTGCCGACTTCAGACCGTGCAGGTAATATTTTCATGTGATCAGGCACAACATGTTTGACATGTTAGTTGTAGGGCATGCTGGGACGTTTTTGCCATCAGTTTCATGATCATTGATTGAGTTGAATTGCTTGATCAGGATGAAGATATGACTCGAGTCAAACATGGTCCCGTCTAGGTCCCCTCTCAGTATTGAATAAGTAACCAACTGCCTGTTGTTTTACCTGTAATAGTGTTTTTACAATCCAGTTTACATTTTATATTCCGTTAGGCAGTAAGCAACAACTCCGAAAGCTTCCCGTCCACTCACGCACCACTTCAGTTTTGTCTAATATTAGCCCCCCTTGTCTATAAAATCTGCGCTCAAAAGCCCCTCAGCCCCCCCCCCTCCCCCCCCCCCAAAAAAAAAAATAAATAAATAAATAAACCCTCCTCCTACCGCCCTTTCCTCAGTCTCCTTTCTTATCACTTTCTTACCTTTGTTGTTCATAATCAGATGTCAAAAAGTGTCGAGAGTAGAACTTTCAATCATACTTGATCAGTGGAAGTAAAATACTTACAGTGCGACTACTGTAACCGGGGCCACCTAGGCAATGAAAACTAATCACATATTGTAGAGCGGAATAGAGAAATTCAACTTAATTCCATGTTGAAATGTTGTATTGAACTGAAAACTTATTGCCTCAAACAACTGAAGTTGAAATTCTTCGTTTCCATGATTTTGATTCGCCCATTTTCTCTACTTAAAAAATGAAAATGAAAGCAAATTAAAGGGACACTGTCCCGGCGTATTTGCTCAAAACTGTTATAAATGCACGAAATGGTCCCTACATTCATGGAAATAAGAACTTTAATAAACTCTAACTAAATGATAAAAAGCAATTTATTGAAGAAATTTCATACTGCAACAACATTTTAATTTTGCAAAATTTCAAAGATTTCCGAGCCAAACTTGAAACTTTGAAAAACTGACAGCCTGTCATTGTTTTGTCATTTTTTTTTTCACTATTGTAATCCATTTCCATCCTCACTGTCGTTAGTCATCCTCACTTCCTAGTGGATTCCTGTCATTTGTTGTGTACTATTCTACAGAATCAAACCATTACTGTTCATGAGCTTCCTATGGTTTTGATATGTTTCTGAGCATCCTTAAAATGCTTAAATGAGAACACTTAGCTATTTCTATATTATGATCTATGCTGGCCAGTGTCAGTTGTTGATATCAGTAATTCAAAGGCATTTTTAGGCAGTTATTTTGTCCAAACCCTCTATATCCTCCACAGATTATGGGATTACTGTTAGTAAAAATTTGATTTAGCACACGGTACATGTAGCTTCCATGTGAGCAGGTGTCTTCTTTGGGTTTTCCACGAGTGGTAAAGCCAGCAGGGGGAATGGAGCGAGAAAAAGAAAGCTCTCTTTCTTTTTGCTGGCTCATAACTCGCGCCTTCACTGCTCATGAAACCCAAACAAGAGAGACTGCTCACAGGCTAAGCACCAGGGAGCTTATTAGATTTTGGTAGCTCAAAGGAGGGCGCTTATTCAAGACGGGGCGCTTATTTTATTTTTTACCTTGACATCTCTGAAGTGCCCAAACTACAAACCATTCATGAACTTGGTGAAATCTGCTAGAACTCAACTCAAAACTAAGCTAAACTTGTGGTACTCTTAACTCTGTGTACTAATTAATATTGGAAGAAGAGATGATAATTTATTGTCAAGTGCACTTATCGGATTAGAGGGCATTTATTAGAAGAGGGATGCTTATTGGAATAGGGGCGGTTACTAGAAAAACACCTTCAAATAGGCGGAGGGGTTTAATTGAGGGGGACACTTATTGGAAGGAGGGCATTACGGTACTCTACAATACGATGAGAAACCTTTGCTTGCATGTCGTCCAACGTATCACACACATTATTTTGAAGTAAAATGAACGAAGGACTGTTTTTATGTACTTTTCAGAGAAACAGCAAAACTAGTGAAATTGACCAATGCTAGATTTCCAACTGCAAATCATATTTAAAACTTTGAGTGATTTGAAACATGCTTATAGAGCAAGAGAAGCACCGGCCGAGGCTGACAATCAGTTCAAAATAGAGGAATCAATGTGAATTGAGCGAACTTGTTGCATGACCAATGTGGTCTTGTGCTAGTCACTCTATAGAGTACAATTCTGTGATCAGCAAGGTCAAATTGTGTTTTTATTGGACATGGTTTTTTTTAGAGAAATGATGATAGTTGTATGATAAAACACTTATTTATTGGCAGTGTTGTAAAATCCCATTCCTGCCCAAGCCAATAATTACACAAATTTATAATTTTTTTTCGTCAATATCATTCGCCTGTAGTCTCATAACAGCCTTTGATTTGTTTAATTGAATTGTTTTCAAAAAATAATAGTGAACAGTAAACAGTGATCAGTGAATTGATTAATATGAAATAATTAAATTTCTCAGTTGCCAGATATATGAATGAAGCTTAGAGTAAATTTTGACAAAAACTAGTTTACATTTTACATTCTTTATTTGAATTTTGGATTGTACAAAATTTTATAGCAGCCCACTCACTGTTTTCCCTTACAATTATGCTGCTGTATAAAATTATATACTAAATATCAAAAAAATATAGGAAGAAGGACGTTTTTTAAGAAGTTAAAAACAGTTTAGGTGTTTATTTTATCCCAATGTTTAATAGTGCAGCACAATTTGACATAAATAAAATAAATAAATAAATTGACTATGTTTATGAGGGTATCACTTAACAGTCTTTATCTCATTGCAGAGGAGGGTAGTTCAACCAATACATCAAAGAGAGACTTGCCACTTTCCAGTTATCAGGATGCGAAAGGAAGGAAGCGTGCGACTTCAGACCTTGCAGGTAATATTTTCATGTGATCAAGGGCAACATGTTAGTTGTTATATGCTGCTGTTTTGCATTCACCTTGTAAGTGCCCTAGCCTTGACATATTCTTGTTGGTGATATTGGTTAAATTCAGTTTAAATACTCTTTTGTTTACACTGTCACCCATTCTGTCACAGAATTCAGTTACTCAGAAAAATGTTAAGCAAGCATTTTAGTCTGCCAGGATCATAGACATGATAGCAGTCAATTTTAAAACCATTGCAGTTTTGGGCTGTTGATGAAAGCAGCGACAAAATTATGTATTAAATAACAAAAAAATTATAAGGAAAAGAGAGTTTAATTTTTAGCAAGTTCAAAACAGTTTAGGTGTATATAATATTATATGACAATGTTTAATAGCGCAGAATAATTTGACATGTTTTTCTCCTTGCAGAGAGAGACTTGCCACTTTCCAGTTCTCAGGATGCGAAAGGAAGGAAGCGTGCGACTTCAGACCCTACAGGTAATATTTTCATGTGATCAAGGGCAACCTGTTTGACTTGCTGGGAAGTCTTTGCTACAAGTTTCATGATCAAAGTCTCCTTCAGTCCTCTCCTTCAGGACTGAAGGAGACTAGGCATCCTGGGGTCTTTGCCATAAGCTCAGCATCATCTGTGATGCATGTGGTGTGATGATGTTGCTGTTCATAAAAAGATATAAAACTGTTTTTTTGCCACAAGTTTCATGATCATTGATTGAGTTGAATTGCTTGATCAGGATGAAGATATGCATGTACTTTATGACTCGAGTCAAACATGGTCCCGTCTAGGTCCCCTCTCAGTATTGAATAAGTAACCAACTGCCTGTTGTTTTACCTGTAATAGTGTTTTTACAATCCAGTTTACATTTTATATTCCGTATAGGCAGTAAGCAACAACTCCGAAAGCTTCCCGTCCACTCACGCACCACTTCAGTTTTGTCTAATATTAGGCCCCCTTGTCTATAAAATCTGCGCTCAAAAGCCCCTCAGCCCCCCCTGCCCTCCCCCCAAAAAATAAAAAATAAATAAATAAACCCTCCTCCTACCGCCCTTTCCTCAGTCTCCCTTCTTATCACTTTCTTACCTTTGTTGTTCATAATCAGATGTCAAAAAGTGTCGAGAGTAGAACTTTCAATCATACTTGATCAGTGGAAGTAAAATACTTACTCCCCATTTTTTTTGTTTTTACAGAACCCTTCAACCTTGCGGAGTGCCAAAAACAGCTGCACTCTTTTTATAACACCACGAATAAGGTCAAGATCGTCCCATGGGACCCAAGCTCTGCCGTTCATATTAAAGATATATACACAAACTTATCTTGGGTAAAAGATGACAGGACGCCAAAAGGGGCTACGGAAAAGAAACTTGAAGATTACACAGAAATACTAGATGGCGATGAGCATCATTCCATCCCAAACCGAATTCTGGTCGGTGGCCGGCCAGGAATTGGAAAATCCACGTTTTCTAAAAAAGCTGCTTTCGACTGGTCACAACAGATTAAAGAAATCCTATCGAAGTTTGATCTCGTGCTTCGTATTGCATTGCGAGATGTGTGTAATTTGCACGATATCCGTGATGTTTTAAGGGCTTCCAAACTGCTGGCTGGCGATAGCAAGATTTCAATTGATAGTCTCTATGATTACATACTTCAGAATCAAGAAAAGGTGTTACTCATTTTGGATGGCTATGATGAGTACAGCTGTACAGGAGAACAATCGCCTATCCGTGACATCTGGGAGGGCACGCTACTGAGGGATTGTCGTGTCATTCTCACCGCGAGGGATGTGAAAGCCGATGAGGTAAAATACCACAGCCACGTTCAGTTTAAGATTAATGGGTTCAATAGCGAAGATCAAGTCAAAGCGTTTGCAAGCAAGTTTCTGAAAGGTGAAGAAGATGTTGACGAGTTTGTAAAATACTTGAAGGAAAATGATCTCATGGGCATGGCGGAAATACCTCTTCTCCTGCTAATGTTGTGTTTAATCTGGCAGGAGAAACATCATACAGGGCTGCCAACATCACGCGCCGACATTTACACAAATTTTATTCAGACTTTGCTTGATCACATGATCGCAAAAGATGCTGATTCAAAGCAATTTAAAAACGTACACGACTACAATGAAGAGCTCTGTAAATTAGGAAAACTTGCATTTGATGCACTTTTGCGAGATTCTCTCGTTATTCATTGTAGCGAACTGCCCGACGATAATTTTGTTCAGAAACTAAGTGAAGCGGGATTGTGTCAAATTCTGAATCTTTCAGGCCGCTTGAATCGCGGTAAGGGTGTATATTTCATCCACAAGTCCATACAGGAATTCCTGGCAGCTTGGTATCTCAAAGAGGAACTGTTGTCTAGAAAAGATGAAAATACAACTTGCCTATCCAAAGTTGACTCATTTGAAAAGACTGTCAAGATGATCGAAGTTTTCAAATTTGCCTGTGAGCTGTCAGCAGAAGCTGCATGCACAATTGTAAATCATCTGGGGATGATAGGAAACGAGGAAGGACTGATAGAGTACACCTTCACTGAGACACCTTCTGATGAAGATTTGTCGAACGATCAAAGACAATTTCTAACTTTTATTTCACACAGCTTTTTCTGCTGCACGGCCGAGAAGAGACAAGATCTCTACACCGTGTTTCTGTCTTACGTTGGAGGTGTTTTATTACTTGATTCTGACCAGCTGCATAGTGTTGCCAATGAACACTTGCTGAAATCTGCCGAGGCACCAAAGTTTATATTTTTCTCCAGTGACAAGCATTCAGAACAAGGCTATCGTGACTTGATCACTGTAACGGAAGATCTAAACGCTGTTGTTGTCAGCTGTTCGGGCGAAATGAAAGCCGCGGATCTTTTAAAGAAGCATCCATCTCGTCCGGTAAATGAGTTTGTCTTGAAGAAAGAAGATGAAATGAAACTTTATATTTATAATTTATAAAGGTTATTTGACGGTGTTAACATTTCCCATTGAAATGCTGAAGGAGCTCATCTCGTCACCAAAGTCTACTCAGACGAAGAAGAAGCCTGTTGGTGATCAGTCAAATGAACAAGACAACAGAACTGCTTTGTGTTTGACTGAGAACATTGATATCACTTCTGGTCCAACTCGACATTGTCTCTCCTGTGTCAGGGATATTGTTATTTTGATATAGAAAGGAAAGAGATGGAGACGCTCCTTGAGGTGTTACCTTTTGTGACTTCTCCACGAGATATAGCCATTATTTGTAAACCTGTTGAATTTACCCATGATGCTCAGTTGGCAGAGACTCTAGTCTCCCGTATTAACTTTACAAACAGACTTGATGAATTATATCTTGAGCATATCAATTTGACAGCCAAGCCTGCTGCTGTCATCGCCAGATCTCTGTCCCAGGCTCCTAACTTGCGTGTGCTCAGCTTGTCATTTAACCCTCTTGGTGAAGCAGTAAGTGATCTCACGCGACATCTCAGCTGTGTTCCTCACCTGGAGAACCTGTACCTTGATGAAGTTAAGATGACAAAGAAACAAGTGAATGATTTGACTGCAGCTGTACGTCAGAGCAATATCTCCATCTTCAAGTCGTCTTACCACGTAAGTTTTGTGATTTGTGTTGCTATTTGTTTCTATTGTTCGCCGTTATACTGTAAGAATACGTAGCTCTTGTTTACGCGAATTTATATTTTCGTTGTTTTGCGGAACAAACGCGAGATTTCTTTTGACAGTGAACGACAAGGATAAAGTTTAGCAGACAAAAGTTTTGTAAATCAGTTCAAATTAATTATGAAAGTGAAAATTCAAACTCGTTAAACTTTAATATTGCATTGTCGGATATCGGGATGCAAATCTATTTTAGATTTTACTGCTTACATTGTTGGTTCTCTACTGTTTCCCTTTTTGTTTTGCTTCTGCAGTACTTTGCAGTTCTAATATTTGTCTGAGACTCGTTAAGTTTTACGTTGCTCATGCAACGTTTGTAATTCACCGTGCCATGCAATGTCGTCAGGGTTAAAAGTCATTCAGGAGGGAGGGTGAAAAAATTATATTACTGTAATTTTAAAGCAATTGCATTCACTGTTTGCGCTTTGCTTACCGATTTTAGTGACGTGTATTAGCCGTTTTGGGACAGAATACTGAGTTTGTGTTTGGTAAATGATTTTTTAGTGGTATTGTTCCAAGGCATGGCTACTTTTATCGGTAACAAAAGCACGGGCAAATTTAGTTCCTTCTTGTATTTTCCACTTGAAGTCATAGGAAGTAAAATTTATAAGTCATAACGGTAGAAAATAGCCGGGCAATATTTCTCAAATAGCGTTACACTGATGTGAAATAGCTTTGCAAAATGAAATACCATTGAAAAGCAAACCACATGGCGGAAAATGTTGGCTTTTCAGATGCAAATAAATTCAAGTGAAAGTTGAACGCTAACATTCATAGAAAAAGTTACGAGTGCTGACGTTCTAAAAGTACTAAAACGCTTTGACAAACTAAACTATATACTTTATTCATTGTTAAAGTCATTCATTCGGTTAAATTTGGAAATAAAACACTTTGACACAAAAGAAAAATAAAGGAACCCATTTAAAATATATATGATTTGTTTACGTCAGAACTCAGAAGAACCTTGTTGTGAAAGATAAAAGTTATGATGATTTTCTCTTACAATTTGAACAAAAAACGCTTGTAAGATTTTGCTGTAACGGTCCTTAAGTTTCGGGTGGGCGGCAGTAGTTTTTTTAACATGTTCAAAAGTCATTTCAAAGAGAAACTGAACGGAAGGGTTTTACTTTCATAGCTAAGTGTATTACACAATAAACTTGTATCTTATTTTATCTTACTTGATTTCAAGGCCAATTTTCTTTACTGTTCAGGCAGTTCTTGAAGTAGAAAATTTAAGAAATCTGCGCTCGGCTTTTATGTCGCTATATAATTATAAAGTTTCTCTGAAAATCCCGCAGTTTATTATAAGTGATATCTCGGTAGGTTTTTGAAACTGGTGGGAATAGTTTTTTCTTGTAGTACAGTCAAACCTCCGCCTAGAGAGCCAGACATGAGCGGACATAAAACTGTGTTCCGGATAATTTCTTTGCGAAAACACAACACTTGAAATCTCTGTTAACAGCGATCATTGCCATCGACGATCGCTGCGATCGTTGAGACCTGATAAGGTTTCCATATGATCGCAACGATCGCAAGAGTGGTTTCCATATAAAAACTGCACGATTGCAAGGATCGCAGATATATAAATTTTTCTATCTCTACGGTCGCAACGTTTTATGGTGTCCATATGACAGGATCGCAGAACACTTTTTTCTGCGATCACTGCGATCGTTGCGATTATATGGAAACCAGACAGGCACTTCGAACACGTTGTCGCGGTTTCAACGATATTCATCACATGCAATAGAATTGAACAAATTTAGTAATGTCAACCACATCTCTGTACAGCAGAGGCAGTAATCTTTTATTTTAAAGGAATGACTTTTTCTCGCTTTACCTTTCTTCGCACGTCACTAGCTCCACTCAAAGTTTTCATAATGTGCATATATAACGTAGTCTACTGTGTGTGATGGATCGATGTAAGGAATAGTTGTATTGGAAAGGGGTGCAAGTTTGCGGCAATGTTTAATTTAGGGAGCTATGTCACGATATCAATTGTTGAAAATTACCTTTAAAACCCGGGCTTTAAAACAAAGGAAACCTCAAAATAATAACTTACTATGATTACGAACTTGAAAAATTTAAGCTACATGTTGCAAGATGCGCCATCCGGGGGACAATACCACACGGCTTTCGGCAGTAATTGAACATGCAAATGACGAAATGTTTGATTGAATACTAGAGTTATATAAAGTTCAAACTTACTTGATGGCTTCCACTCAATACAACGAGAGCACTATGTATCCACTAGGCTGTAGACGATGTAATCTGTTTGAACTAGTAAGGCTATTTATTCCCTGGCCAGTCAGCTTGTTGTAGATTAGCGCAGATCAGATGTGTAGTTTGATGAGCATATACTAGCTATAAAATATTCAGAAGACGTCCTTTCTCGCTGGTGCAGTGATTTCTTTGGACTTTTTATTATATATATTTTTTATTCTGCAAGTGGCTCTTAGTCAGCTAACTTTGATCTGAATCCCTTCTGAAAGGTGACCAGAAATCTTAAAATGACAATACAATGTTTTTAACGAATTTTAACAATCGGGTCGCAATTCTAAATATCTTCCCCATTCATTGTTGTTAGAAAAAAATTGATGGGCGTCAAAGCAACATTGATTCGGGAGGTGTATCATGAACTATAATTTTCGGAAGAACTTTAAACTTCACGCAAAACCGCCGGTGGTTAGTCATATGGCATCGTACTGCATCTCTAATATCTCTAATCTTTTAACTTGTGCCGCACTGACAGAAGTTGTCACGTAATGAAGTGTTATTTCGAGATTGTTTTGGAATATGAAAAATTTAGCTGACCTCTGTAATTATATATTCAGTGTACTTTCACCAATAACCTGATTCTCAGACGGTCCAAGATCGGTCGCTCTCAATCTTTCCTCTTGCGACCGATCTCGGACCGTCTGAGAATCAGGCTACCATATCAAGAGGGGATGATCTAAATGGGTCTCTTGTAATGATAATTTGTTCAAATCTATTTTTAATTCTCAGTCCACAGCTGAGCTATTTTAAGACCGCTACCTGATTGGTCAGTTCGAGTAACGTGATGTCGGAGCCTCGATAAATCAGAAGGAAATAAAAATAACTTTCACAGCATAGCGGAAAACTATTAATAGATTTCAAAAATTATCATGGGTCACAGGGAATCCTTCTCTTTCAAGATCATCCTCTCTTGACCATACCTATAAAGATGAAATTTTGCAAAAACTGTTTTAATAGAAAAGCTGTTTTTATCACGAGTTAATGGGTAGGTCTGTTTTTCGTTTAACAAATAACTGGTCGTACAGGTTTCAACAGCGTTTTTGTCAACAAGTAATGGCCAGTGTGTGTGGATAGAGAAGATCGTGTTTAACATTGTTTTGTGATTTATGACAGGATGGGGAAGGGAACCCCAAACCTGAACATGAATGGCCAACAGAGGAGGACTGGAAGCGGCGGTACCCGCATTATTATAGATCAGAGGACGAGTCAGACGCTGGGTCATCAGCTCAATCCGAGACTGAACAAGAGGACGAGTAGCAGATTGGAGCAGAGGAAATAGTCACGTGACCAACAGAGCAGATCAATACAGCTGGAAAACATTGTTAGAAATCTACACACCTAGACCGAAAGGTAGTATGGGTAGTTCAGTCTGGACTGTAACTAAGTGACATCTCAGTGACGTAATCAAACACGGGAACACTTTAGTATGAGACTGGACAATGGAAACAGTTTGTAGAATCATAGGCTTAGCATTTCTTTTCTCGTAAAAGATTTGATTCAAGATCTTTCGAGATATTTTTCTGTTAGTCTGTAGTTTGTATTTGGGTATGTGCGCTGTCCGATAGATCCATTGTTTCGCAAAGTTCGTCGTTTTATTGCAACTTTTCTTTTGCGTTTTAACGTCGGCAAGGTAAAGGGCCTGTTCTGTGGCGGATTTGGGGGGGGGGGGGGTGGCTGGGCCGGGTGGGGGTACGGTCGAACCCCCTAAACTAATACTAGAGACGTACAACACATGCGGATCATTACGGGCGCTAACATTTCGGACGAGTATGTCCACAGAAAAATTGTCGGGCTTGGCGCTGATGAACATTCACGGGGGCAAACCCGTGGATTACGATGCTGTGGTCCAAAGTTTTGCCCGAAGAATGTTGAACCAATTTTCAGCAACTTTCCTTTTCTAAAACTAGTCAGTTTAAAATTGAGAGATGACTAAACAGCAATTAAACAAGTACCACAACCCGTCTACAGGTCCTCAAAATGCTCCAGGACCTGAAGTCCCCCAAGTTACTCCCGCCTTCAGCGGTCGTCGTTCAGTCATCGGTGTAACCACCCAACCCCCCCCCCCCCCCCCCCCCCTTGTTTAATTCCTAGATCTGCCCCAGCTAATCTTTACTGAAAAGCTAACGTAAATGATGTATACCGTGTTCAGAATATTTCATTTAACCAAGTGATTAAAGTGTCGAATCAGCAAATTGTGAATGAAACTTAGCCATAGAGGACATATCTTTGACATTTTAATGCCATCGTCAATATTTACAAAGATGGAGAACGGTTAATAAATACCTGTGTGAATTAACGATAATAGAGGGAATGAGAATACAGAAACTAATTAAAAAGCTGCTATCGTGAGAACTGACGGCCACTTTGGGATTAAATAATATAGTGACAATGTTTTGTACGAATCCATCTTTATGCTCAGTTTAGTTTCAGTATTGGCGTTCCCTTTAGTCTTTGATAATTTGAAACTACAGTCGAAGTTCCCGTAAGCGGACACCCTCGGGATGCAGAGAAAGTGTCCGCAACTGGAGCTGACCGGTTACGAGAATGTGTAAATACAGAGTTTGTACGAGCTAGAATTGAATCGGGTTTTGTCAAGACGGCCGTTAGTCAGTAGAGCTGTCCGCTTACGAGAGTGTCCGCTCAGAGAGCTTCGACTATTCACTGAATATTAGACTTGATAATGACGTCAGCCTGTTCCATGCTCTCAGTTAGTGAGGACAAGCGAAAAAGCGAGCAAGCGAAGAAAAAAACGAGGACAGGATGACAGAAATGTTGTCAAAGCTTATATTGTCTATCGCTAAAAACAGTGATTCTACGCGCGCTCTGATTGGCTCAAAACCATTTACCATAACTCTATGGAAACATAGAAACTTGCTTCGTGCTTTTATTTCATAAAAACAATAGAAAACGTTTTCCCTGTGTTTCCATAGAGTTATGGTAACACTCGTGAAGGTTTGGGAGAACTCGAAATTCTCTTTCTCCCAAACTTCACTCGTGTTACCATAACTCCATGGAAACACGGAAAACGTTTTCAATTTGGTATATGGGAACACGAGTGGATGTTTGGGAAAACGAGAAAAACTGTTTCGAGTTTTCTCAAACTGTCACGAGTGTTTCTATAACTCCATGAAAACAAGGAAAAAAGTTTACGATTTCTTTTATAAAATAAATGAAAAGAATAATTTTCTATTTGCATTGGGTTATGGTAAAAGGCTTTCAACCAATCACAGTGCTCGTATTATCTTATTTATTACGTCATAATTTATTCTAGAACTTGTCGTAGCAGCCTCCGTCACTGTAGATCAAGATTGTGGTTTCTCACTCGGTTCTATTTTAGTGTTTATATCATTGTAAACAACAAACTTAGCTTAAAGGTGATTTTTTACAATCAGTACATTAGTGTTATTGAACCTTGAGCGATCACTTGTTTTAAGGCGGGCGTATACCTGAATGCCATTTTATATATATTTAGACAAGTGGGGGGCTTTACACAGCCCCTCCCCCTGCACGGTCCCTGTATGCTCATATCATGAATCTATGTTATGGGGTGTTGTAAATTTTTGGGTGATTTTTGAAATCTTATTATTAGTTTGGCAGTAATTTTCTTTTAAACAAACCTATTAAAGTATTTTGTCTAACTTATGGACGAGTTCATCTTGTGTTTGTAGTTCACAGTGCAGGCGGTTTGGGTCGAGTGACCGCCGCCATGATAAGAACGAGAAGTACTGGGACGAGTGTATAGACTACGAGCAGTCCCTCATTTTTCTCAGGGATAGTCGAGTCGGAGAGCACGCGAGCGCGCGCGAAAATCACTTCGAGGAGACACGACGCACGGCACGTGCTCTCCTACTCGACTATCCCTGAGGAAAATGAGGGATTGCTCGTAGTATATATTAAATGTTTCTAAAAGTACCGGTAATGATCATTCCTCTACAAGAAAACTAGCCTGCGTAGCAGTCGTTTACTTTCCGAGAGCGTGGGAGGCGCGCGACAGCGCGAATGCGAAAAGAGCGGGGGGAAAAGCGGGAGGGAGGAGGAGTGAGGCTCACCCCCTCTCTCTCCCCCCCCCCCCCCCCCCCCCCCCGCTTTTTCCCGCTCTTTTTGGCTTTCGCGCGCCTCCCACGTTTTCGAAAAGGAAACGACTGCTACTCAGGTTACAAGAAAACAAAAATGTTCGTAGACATTAAACCAAAATTGTCCGACAGAGACAAAAAGGTTTCTCTTTCCGTATTTCCGAGCTATTTAGCCGCCACTACGTACGCCCCCTTCCCCTTGGTTGTGACTCGGAAAGCTTTGGTCAAGTTCGGAAAAGTCGGAAATTTTAAAAAAAGGTACCAAAATCCGGCTTGTAGGTGTGGCTCGAATTCATTGTCACTCCGAAGAGATACCAATTCTAAAACAAAACTGTAGTTCCTATCCCTTTTTTCCAGCTAAATATCCTGAAAGGTCAGTTGTCATTTTAGATTTTAACACCCTAAAGGATACCAAACTACGAATTCCTACACCTAAAAGGGACGACGATCACTTTTAATGGAAGCCCTGGGAGAAATAACTGAATTATAACCTGCAACCTGGACTAAATCACTTGCAAAATTCCCTGCGCCCCATTTCAATGTTGGAATTTTCAAGTCAATTATGGGATATGCTTTTATACAACAACATTGTATGGGGGACGAGGTCATTTTCCAACAGTTCTGTCTACAGTTGTAGTTTGACAGATCTGAGAGTGCTTGCTACATGTCTGATGAGGTAAGAAGCCCAGCTAATCCTCTGAAAACCTCTTCAAGTCAGTTTATGTCAAAATGATTCTTTTCTTCCAAAATACGAAAAGCAAACTCGTGTGAAATGTTTAATTCACAATAGTGATCAACATTTAACTTCTTCCAGCAAAATCAATATATTGTCAAGCAGACAGGTTAAGAGAATAAAGAGACTCATCAACCAGGGATATTGATATTTAATGGAACACCAATTTCTCAGAATATTAGATTTAAAAAAATGTTTGGCCAAATATTTAAGGCAATCAGTACGTGTGGGCAGGGACTGGGGCCTGTGTGTTTGGGGAAGCGAAGAGAGAGCACTGGAAAGGAGTGATGGTGAAAAGAATGAAGAGCTCTCTCTCTCCCAACCTTCTCAAAATGTTTTGAAAGAGTAGGTTAGTTGACTGTACGAGTCTGCTAGGTTGTCATAGTAAACAGTGCATGGTACATATTCTGACTGGAAAGAGGTGCTCATTGTTTCAGAGGAGGTGGCTGATCTGCAACTACTGGTTTTGAGAAGGCCACTCTCCCCAGTACTAAACCGCTAATTTAAGTTTTGTGCGACCTTGACTGTAGAGGAGCTGGAAACGTCACATCTTTCTCTCAGGTTGTTTTTTGTTACATAACAATAAGGAGCAAACATTTTTTAGATTTTCCGGTAAATTATTCAAACTTGCCGCGTTGTGGGATTTATTACGTATCATCGCAAATTTACATTTACGGTCATATCATTTACATTTATTGCATAATTTGTACTTTATCTTCGTACAACTACTTGACATGATAATGTGGAAAACATGATTGTTTTTCAGTGTTAGAGGAATTCTAAAAAAAACCTGTCTGATACAAATGATAGGGAATCGCTGCCCTTTCTTTATTGAGAAGACGATCTTTGACAGAATGTCTGCACTGTTTGTCGCTCTAGCTCTTTGTATATAATAGGGTAAGGGTTTGCACCTATAAAACTTGGTTGAGTCCCCCCCCCCCCCCCCCCCACCCCCTTACTGTAAAATTACGAAAATAAGCCCATCCGTATATAAGCCCCTCCGAATATCAGCCCCCCAAATTCGAAGCATATAATACCCTCAATGAAACATATGCGAAGTAAAATAGTTCCAAAGACCGAATTTATTACAGAATGGCAAATGTACAAATGTCACGAACTGAGTCGTGTTATGTAGGCCTGTCACCCTTTTATACTAAGCCCTTCGAAAAAGTCCTTTGAAGAATATAAGCCACAGGGCTTATTTTCGGAATTTTACGGTATATTAAATAAGCCCCCTCTCTTTTCCACATCGGCCTCAAATTGGCCTCAAAAAAAGGTCTCAAATCGGCCTCAAATTGGCCTCAAAAAAGGTCTCAAATCAACTCCAAGAACAACAATGCGATGTCTAGAAATATTTTCGTCCATTTTTGCTGTTTTGTGCTGTTGTTGTTGTGTGTTTTTTTGTAAGAAAGTTGCTTTGGAACCAAGTGAACCGAGTAGTCGCACTGACGCGGACACGTTTCCCAGTATCACTTGAGCTCAATTTCACATCCTCTCCCCCGGGCGTAAAAACGACAATATTCCAGCCGTCAACCTCGGCGAAGCATCCCTGGACCGAGCTGCTCTGCATTGAATCATTAGCGATGCAAATTCAGTTCAAATCATAGCTGCGTTCTCATTGGACGATTCACACAAAATGCACTACAAAATCCAACATGGACTGTTAATATTAATAAATGTATTTTCTCGCGTTATAGAATGCACGCTTGTTTGTAGTGCTAGTTCGAATGTGTTGGTATTTCAGTACAGTGGTAATTTATTATAGTTTGTTAGGGTGCGTGAGTATTTTTGATTAGGTATATAAGGCATTTTTCCGCAGGTCAAGTTCACTCGTATCGTTATATTTCTGTCAATTTTGGGCGAAACGGGCAATGATCTTCCGCCATTGACGTTAACTCCGGAAAATCTAGCCAAGAGAGCGGCCTTTCTGGTGCTGAAACGGTAAATTTAATTTCCCGTCTCCTCGATTCGAAGCTCGACAAGAAACTTACCGAGTTTAAACGTGGTCTCGATCAGAAGGAACTTGAAACTAACTCTCAGATCAAGAGATTGAAAATGAAGGCTTCTAGTAGCTGTTCAATAATTCGGCTTTGTAAGGCCCAGTTCAGACGCCGTACTTCACATGAGCCGAATCGAATTCGATGAATTAAGTTCATGTGAGGTACGGCGTCTGAATCAATTCAGAACGGCTGAATGAATTCGGATCGGCTCAGCCGTTCTTTTCGCCTGGCTCAGCCGGAAATAACGGCTGTGGACCGGCTTTGATTCAGACGCCGAACTTCACATGAGCCGAAACAAATGCATGGATTATTATAATGTATTTTTTCAATATAACAGCAATTTTCCTCTAATAAGTTAAGTTCGGCTGAATTAAGCTTAGACTGCAAAACAGTCTCTCTTTCTCGAGATAATTGTGCGTGACGCGCGAATTGTTGCGCGCGAATTGTTGCGTGACGCCCGAATTTGAGAGGCGCGAAGCGCCGACAGCGAGCCTCGTAAGAGGCGAGAAAGAGAGACTGTCCCCTTTCCATACAACAGATTCGTTCCGACCAGGGGGTCTGATGCTTCCGCTGAGGTGTCAAAAATTCTTTAACAGCTCCGCCTATAAAGCGAATTCGATACCAAAAACATGATACTTTTCGCGGGAAGGGGACAGAAATAACTCAGCGTATGCTAATGAGCACATGGTGAAGTGTTATTTACGCGTTTCGACCATGAATTAAATTCACGGTCGAATTGGCTCGATGAGTACACCTAAAAAACCAAGCTCTGTCCGAGGGAGAAAACCTAAAGAACGTTCTCCCTCAGATACCTGCCGATTGTGCGAGTGTTGTTTCGAACTTAAATCAGTGAGTAATGTGAACTGCGAAATTGACGCTGTTTGTGGTTAGTCCCTGGAGACGTGAATGATGTCCGATGACAGATTCCGTCGAAAACGGACCAATGGGAATTTTGCGTTTCTCCAGCAACGCAGAATTCGGAACGGATTTCATGTATGGAAAGGCGACAGTCCGTTATTATAGCATCTATCCCCAATCCCACTCGTAATTTCACGCTCGTTCCAGATCCTTCGGCCGCGTTCAGCCAGACACTCTCGCGCGATAATACGGACTGTTTTGCAGTCTAGCATCTATCCCCAATCCCACTCGTAATTTCACGCTCGTTCCAGATCCTTCGGCCGCGTTCAGCCAGACACTCTCGCGCGATAATACGGACTGTTTTGCAGTCTAAATTAAGCTCGGCGTTTGAATCAATTCAGCCGGTCTAAATTAATTTGGGTCGGCCTAAATTCGAATTTGATTCGGCTCATGTGAAGAACGGCGTCTGAACTGGGCCTTAAGCCCGGGCTAAACGTTTTAAGACGAAATCCATTAGAAAATCGAGTAATATTTATGGCCAGTGGACAAAAATCCTGTACTATGACGCCATAAGCTTTCACGCTTAAACTAGACATTCATGAGCCATATCTTAACGGTATTCACCAAATAATATAACTCCAAAATCCTTAAATTGCTTTCCGCCTTGAGTTTCCTCCCGTGAATGGGTTGAGTCATGAGAGGTGGCAGCCATGTTTCTGCCACCTCTCACAGGGCCGTAGCTAGAATTTTTTGAATGGGGGGGCAATGAAGCGAGTGCCGAAGGCGCGAGCCGCTAGGGCGGTCTGGGGGCATGCCCCCTCAGAAAATTTTGAAATCTAGAGGCGCGGAAATGCTATTTTCAGCATTCTCCATGATATATTTTGTCAAAAAATCAATCTCGATCAAGTGTAAAATGACAGGTATTTTTAGTGCTTACAGAAATATTTCCGAGGTTTTGTTAACTTGATACATACCGTATATCGGCCTTAGTACACTAAACATTTTATTAGTCTATTTCGTGTGTAAAAGATGTCTCCAGTTGGATTTCCGCTCCAAAATATATTTCTCAATCAATCGTAAATGTTCAAGTTAGTATGGTACCGGACAGTCAAAATATAACTACTTACTTAGTTACCTAAGAAGTAAGAAGTTCTCGCCTCTTCGTTCCCCATCATCTTGATTTAATATGCTGAGCAAAATCTGGGGAGAGTACCAAGCCTTTGAAATGTTCAATCTTGTTTTTGAAAGACCCTCGGCATATATTTTTATCAAGAAGGCGGCTGTTTGAACGCGAAAAAAACATACGCAGTTTTCGTTTTTCAGAAAGCATTACCCATTCTTGGGGGGGCAACTGCCCCCCTTGCCCCCCCGCTAGCTACGGCCCTGTCTCATGACTCAACCCAATTTCACTGGAGGAAACTCAAGGCGGAAAGCAATTTAAGGATTTTGGAGTTATATTATTTGGTGAATACCGTTAAGATATGGCTTATGAATGTCTAGTTTAAGCGTGAAAGCGTATGGCGTCATAGTACAGGATTTTTGTCCACTGGCCATAAATATTACTCGATTTTCTAATGGATTTCGTCTTAACATTATAGTTATATAACATGTCCAACATTTGTTGTAAACAATGTTAGATCGCGCGGCTAAACGTCATAACATCACGCAAACATGGATGGCGTTTGTTTATATTTTTTCCCGGGAATTTTCAAAATGGCGGAAAGATATAAGAAAAAGCTCTCGCTGTAATAGTTATTTGCAACTTACTACAGAAGAAAAAAAGAGTCCCGAAGTTGGTAAAAAGGAAAACAAAATCTCCTCAATTTCTGATATTGCCAACTGCTTTCTGTCTTTATCGTGGTAATCTTTGTCGAAAGTGTTCCACAGACATGGCCTTTGTTCGTAGCATTCGATTAATTTTTCAGGTCCTCGTTTTTCCAAGTCCTTCTTCGATTCTTTCCTGTGCCCTGCTTCGACGGTGTCTCCTGCTCCGCCATTTTGAATAGCCGATGTATTGGGTTGGGGACTGGGTGCTTAAAAATATGATTGGTCGTTGGGTTGTAACATTGTTAAGCCCGGGCTAAACGTTTTAACATTGTTATATAACATTTGTTGATTCAACAATGTTAGAACGTTTAGCACCCATGTTAGATGATGTTTGTTCAACATTTTTTGTTAAATGAATGTTTTGATTTCGATCAAACATTTCGTCCAACATTAAAATTTCAACAATGTTTTATCGTTTAGCCGGCCTTCTAACAATGTTACAACCCAACGACCAATCATATTTAAGCACCCAGTCCCCAACCCAATACATCGGCTATTCAAAATGGCGGAGCAGGAGACACCGTCGAAGCAGGGCACAGGAAAGAATCGAAGAAGGACTTGGAAAAACGAGGACCTGAAAACATTAATCGAATGCTACGAACAAAGGCCATGTCTGTGGAACACTTTCGACAAAGATTACCACGATAAAGACAGAAAGCAGTTGGCAATATCAGAAATTGAGGAGATTTTGTTTTCCTTTTTACCAACTTCGGGACTCTTTTTTCTTCTGTAGTAAGTTACAAATAACTATTGCAGCGAGAGCTTTTTTCTTATATCTTTCCGCCATTTTGAAAATTCCCGGAAAAAATATAAACAAACGCCATCCATGTTTGCGTGATGTTATGACGTTTAGCCGCGCGATCTAACATTGTTATACAACAAATGTTGGACATGTTATATAACAATGTTAAAACGTTTAGCCCAGGCTTTAGAAGGCCGGCTAAACGATAAAACATTGTTGAAATGTTGGACGAAATGTTTGATCGAAATCAAAACATTCATTTAACAAAAAATGTTGAACAAACATCATCTAACATGGGTGCTAAACGTTCTAACATTGTTGAATCAACAAATGTTATATAACAATATTAAAACGTTTAGCCCGGGCTTTAGACTCAATTAACTCAGCCCCAATCATCTGCTGGAGGGGAATTTGCCTGCAGTAAATAAGGAGCTGGAAAACGCTAAAGCTTTGTTGAACAAACGTAACAAAGCGATACGATTTGCAGACAAGAGTCCGGCTGGCTGGACGGCGGTCGAGGAGTACGAATCCGACGAGTTTGCCGACGATTCTGAGGATGAGAAGAAACTTAGATCGGCAGAAAAAGGGGCAAGATTTCCGTATAACCCCATACTTCATTATGCATACAGTTCTTTGTTGAAAGAAAACAATAGCGGGAACAATAGAGGGCCTTAAGGACTTCACGCTTTGGTGCTCCAAGTTTAGTTTAAGTTTATTTATTTTTTCTAAGTATACAGTATACTTTGCCAAAATTTTCGTATTTTGTGTTCAAAATTTTTCCGAAAAAGGGCGCTTTCTAACTGGCTTCGCGCACGGGTCCGGAAGCAAAATCGCACTTCTGGTCAAAACCGCTTCAAATCACAGTTTCCTCAAGAGGCATCTCATGCTGCTGGGAGTCCATATCCCTCAGCTTCTCAGCCTTTTCGTCCCGCGGGCAACAATTTCCTCAGCAGCCCTTTCGTCAACAGCCATTTCGGAACAGACAACCACAGCCTTCCGACAAATGTTTCGCCTGTGGTCAGTTCGGGCATTGTGGGCAAATTCACCATTTTGCCCAAACTACAGTCACTTGTACCGAAACAGAGCCTTGCCAAGTACCTCCACCACTACCATCAACAAGCAGTGAAGCGGCATTGAACAGGCTTGGATGCAGATGAGTATTCCAATATTTTTATAGATTTATGCTCCTCTTCTGGTCTTGAAGAAAAATTTTCTGGTCAGAGAATGAAGTTGCAAACTATTTGAGCAAAATTGTCGATTTCGACGATTGGAGTGTTTAATAAAGATTCTTATTTCCGGGCTAAATTGATTTGTCGTCTAACTTGAAGTTTTTTTTCGTACAATACATCAGTGCGCATTACCGCCGCAATTGAGTCCGTCTGCGACGCAGGCCAGGTGATTCCGCGTTTTGTAACATCTCACTACTTGGCTGAGCCAGTGCAACTGGAAATAAATCCACTAACCATTTAGGTAGGCTTGGAGGCTTCAGAAAGCTTTCCATCTGAATTGACGGGCACTGCCTCTCTCCCAGACTCCCTTCGCGCGGCCGTTCTTTTTCGCTTCGTCCCTAAATCTCGTACCCAGATGTTCTCGCTCTACGGGAGAGTACATCTGGTAAAGTCGGTTGCGTTCTCCACTCTGATTGGATTGAAAGGAAACTTTCAGAGCTCGCGCGCGCTGTGACAAGATCAGCACGCGCTAACTGTACGCGTAAGCTTTTGAATTTTTTTTCATTTGTACCGAGTTAACTTGGCAATTTCTCAGGACAATGGTTAATTCTTAGTAAAATATAGATTTTTTAATTAGATAGTTATTGTTTCTGGTGATTCAGGGAGTTTGAAGAAGTTTTTGAAAAGAAAATCTTTGTACATCTGACGCATACAAGTGGCACGTACGCGTGATACAGCGCGCGCACTTACACCGAGTCGGCGATTTCAGTTGTCAACAAATCTTGACCGAGGTCTTTTCCGTGATCTTTTGCGCTGAGATGTAGCGCAGTCTGAGGGGATACAACTCAACAACCCGATTTAGATTATCTACGTTTGTAAATACCGTATCTTATCGCAGACGCGAAGCTTTTCTTGTTAGCCATGCTGGCAAGCGAGCCCGCCAGATTCACAAAATATTAAAAAAAAACATGCGCACGCAGTAAGTCACATTTCTGACACATGATTGCGCCATCAAAACGGATTTTACCAGATGTTCTCTCCCGAGGGTTGAGAAGATCTGGGTACGAGATTACTTCATCCCCACTATCCGAGGGCCTGGTGTGACTCGCGTGACTCGAGAGTTTCCGGAGCGGAGGTCTTGAACAACGGAGGTCGACGGTCGACCGACGGTGACACATTCGGTCACACACATCCACTCCCCTGGCTCCCATTCCTCCTCTGTGTCGATCTGGGAACGAGGCAGTTCCGTGTTTTCATGGCGTTGTTAGCCTGCGAGCAAGGCTATTTCGTTGTCGGGTGTAAAAACTTTGTGTGTCTCGAGTTTATTCTCCTTTTGGGTCATAATTCAAGCTGTGTGATCAACGATGTAAATTGCCGTGTTTTTGATCAGCTGCCATTTCCCTGAGTTGAACCCGAGTTGAAGTTCCTGCGTGGATCACTTCCGCCCAGCGAAGTCATTCAAGACGAGGTTTGTTTTGATTGATCATAATTGCTTCTTTTATGTACATTTCAAAGGAAATTTCCTTCGTTATCTCCAATGTATTACAGCAAACAAACCTTTATCTTAGTCATTCATAGATGACAACTTCGTAGTTTTAAAATTCCAGAAACAAGAGCACTTTCGCTTTCCACAATAAATATGCGCCATTTGGGTATTAAATTCTCTTTGGAATGTGGTGGAATTTGGTCAGACTTGTCATTCTTTAAGTCCTCATCTGTTTAGCCTAATAGCAGTTGAATTGTGTCTAGTATTTAATGTGTAAATGTTCATAATTTGCATCGAAATGTTAAAGTGCAACTAACCCCAAAATTTTTATTCGTTTAAATAAATGTACTTGTTATTAAGCGGCCGATGCATCATGGGCATCGAGCCGCTTCAAGAAATGCACTTTTTATGGCTACTGCGCTTGCGCAAGTGGCCATTATTGTCGTCGTCGAAGCATTCTTTGTAACATTCCTTCGTAAGACTTTTTTGTAACATTCCTTCGTAAGACTTTTTGTAACAATTCTTTGAATAACTGAACATGATACGGCATTGTTCGATTGTTTCGCTTCATTGACAGTGGTGTCAAGTGCAATGCTTAAAAAGAAGATTGGCATCTTTAGTGAGCTATATGGAGAGAAATTGCGTTGCAAAATAAATATGAAAGACACGTTTGTTTTTAAATGTTTTTATTTACGTAGGTGTATTTCTTTGACAACTGCACGAACAGGGTCGCGTTTGATTGAGTCACATTGTTGAAGCTTTTGTTGAGTAACCGCCGGTCTTTTAGAGTCCTTCGTACAATTCATTTGTTTGAGTTGTACTTTCCTGAAATAAAGATAAAGGTTGCTAAAAAGGGAATAGGTAAAATTAAGATATTTACTAAGAAGGACGGATCATTTTTTTTTCTAGTTTGTAATGTTTATGTGGGAGCTGTATTTGTTTGGCTAGGCTTCAAGGAGTCACTCACGCGCGAAGGGCGAAGCCGCGAAAAGAAGACGGCGAGATAGTTTAGGCCCGGCCGCACTAGGCGAATTTTTGTTTGTTTTGCAAAAATATCTGTCATCAGTTCCGTTTCGCAAGTGCGAACGGCGATTTTTTTCCTACCAAAATTTTGTCAAGCCTTACCAAACTTCAAAGGCGCCGTCGTGCTGCCCCAGAGCAGGACAAAATTTTGTCAAGCGTCAAAACTGACAGATTCGTCAATTCACACACATTAATCTCAAGGTTACAGCGATGATTATTCGCTTGCCTCGGTCCGTACAACTTGTACCGGTCCAACATTTTACCTGCTAGCAGCACCTATACTGATGTTTGAGTAGCACAATTATTTGCTTTATAAGCAGTGAACAGTGCACGTCCGATCGGGTACAAGTTTGCGCTAAAAAGTGACAGTGACAGTCGGGAAAAGCGGCAAGAAACATGCAAGTCGTTTAAAATTTCAGTCCGAGAAGAAGAAATATCTAGTTAATCAGTTTGTGTATCATACCACGAAGGCAGGAGAGTAAAAACTTTAGAAGTACTGGTTTTAAAAGATTGTCGAGGAGTTGAATGCAAAATTTCACAGCAACAACAGAGGTTTTCGGTTTCTACGTGATTGATATGCTGTGGTTCGCGAAAAATTTGTCATGATTTTTGGTTTTCAAGTGCGTACGCGTTTATCAAAATGAAAATTTGGCGGAGACAAAATTTGTAGTATATTTTGGTAGCGCCAAACAAATTTTGTGTTTTTGAAAATCATTCCGGCACAGCTTCAGTTGTTTAAAGGGTGATAAAACAGTATAAAACGATCAATTGATAACTCAAGAGATAAATGAAATTTATACAGGTAAAACGTGATATTCGTTAAGCCTTGGGTTGCGATAGACTCATTTAGTCACACACGCGAGGGGTGAAGTCAGAGAAGAAAGTATTGCTGAGGGACCAAATAATTTTGTTATGCTAGCGTGAATTTACAACTCTTTGAAAATCTTTCAGAGCTTCAGTTGTTGAAAGGCTGATCTGCAATTTATTTTTAGATTCTGTTATGTCAGCGCGAATGCTGCTGTGTAAACAAAGATATTACATGTTTAATTAATATCGTTAAACTGTATGACGACAATCAGAAGAGTATGAGTGATGGGTGATTTGAGAATTTTTGTTATGTCAGCATGAATGCTGCGAATGCTGTTGTGACAAAGATCAAAGTCGCGTACTGGATTGCAGAAAAAAAATTAATTCACCGCGCTTTCGGAGTCTGGCGTTGGACATCGTGACAAATGATATTTTCAAAACGAGGAATGATTTTAATATGAAAATATCTTCTAAAATTATAGACGAACTTATCTGCTTGGTTTGTGAGAAATATCGAGACCAATTAAATCTTGGTATGTAGACGAAAGATAAGATCGTCTCATTTGAGCACAGTTCCGTTGTTTTAGGAAAACAGTGGGTGATTGTATTCAAATTAGCATGTGTTTCAAGTCAGATGTACTGATCAAAATGACATGAAGGTAGATAAACTGAACAGAGTTTGTTGTCCGCAACTGAGAAGTCGGCGAGCTAGTTTACGAGAGCAGAGTGTTGCTAAAAGTGACCTGAGAAATTTGTTACGTTAAACGTGAATCGTGTAGTGTACTGTAATTACCCTCTCCAGTTAGCTATGATATGAGCAGAGTCACGTCACGCGCGAGGAGCGAAGCCCGGTGTGTGTGTGGGGGGGGGGGGGGCGGTACTCCCAAAACATTTGAGTAGGGGTTTGCCGCTGGGCTATAAAACCCCTTACCCTGCACCAGACTACAAAACGCTAATTTTGCGACCCTGTTCCACACTAAATGTTAAAAAAAGATACCCAGTTCCATACGATTTTTCTAACCCAAAAGGCTAAACTAGTAAGCAGCAGTTGTAAAGCTTCTTTCCTACGCGTTTCGATTCGTCTGCCTAACATAATCGAGAGTAACAATTAACGATACTTGTGCCAACTTCTAGGAAACTGATACCCTGTTCCAGACCAAAAATTGTTGTTTGTTATACCCTGTTCCAGACCAAACTGCTTAAAACCATACCCTGTCCAGCGGTACGTTCCTATATAGCGTATATAAGGGAGTGCCCCCCCCCCCCCACCCACACCCCCTCCGGAGCGAAGCCGCGAGAAGAAGCGACCAGCATGGCTGCGTAGCTGGCGATTTTGTTGGCGCGCGATGGCAAAATACGCGCGTGCCGAAGCCATGAACATAAACTAGGGCAAACTACGCGCGTGGCCGCCGAAACTGCCAGCTATGCAGGCTGAAATGTCTGTTTGGAGGACTTGGAGACGATAGACTTGAAGCATTTACAGTTGTTATAGTACCCTAGGTGAAAAGGTTTTTTTCCTCTGCTCAAACTGAGTGGTGAGTCACGACGGAAAAACCGGAGTAAAACAAAATCGCTTTTTTTTGCTGTCCTTTATCTTCGTCAAGGAAAAAATATCCTCAGACAACCCTGTTGTAGTGGTGTACCAAGTCTACACATAAAGTTCGATCTACGTAGTAGTTTTAGTTAGCATTTCTGTGAAATGTAATTACCTTTTCCAGCCCGCTTTGAATTGAGGTTGAGTTCAGTTGAAAGACTGTTGATGCAACTGTACTTATGAGTGATTCAAACAGAATCACTACATGATGGAGTCACTTGTACGTAGTGTCAAGCGTTTTTGCTGTGTGCATGTGTCGAGGAAAGATAAGAACGGAATGTTGATCTTGGGTTGAAAACAACAGTGACGTTAGACCATGTGTTGACATAAGATAACAGAATTGCGGTTTCTTTGTAAAGGATGATTAAGTTGCGTCTTTATTGATAAGTTGTACCAGTCTAGCCTGCGAGCAAGCTCTCTGGGGTTTTTTATGGGTCAGTACTGTGCTTGCGCAAGTGCCCATTATTGTCGTCGTCGAAACATTCTTAACATTCCTTCGTAAGACTTTTTTGTAACAATTCTTTGAATAACTGAACATGATATGGCATTGTTCGATTGTTTCGCTTCATTGACAGTGGTGTCAGTGCAATGCTCAAAAAGAAGATTGGCATATTTAGTGAGCTACATGGAGAGAAATTGCGTTCGCAAAATAAATATGA